>PVIW01011827.1:0-35345 GCA_004026585.1 Noctilio leporinus | reverse complement strand
CATCCAATGGAGTAAAAACAGTCTCTTCAACAAATGGTGTTGGGAGAACTGGACAGCAACATGCAAAAAGATAAAACTAGACCACCAACTTACACCATACACCAAAATAAACTCAAGATGGATAAAGGATTTAAACATAAGCAGTGCCACCATAAAGGTCCTGGAGAAAAATATAGGCAATAAACTTTCAGATATCCTACGCAAAAATATGTTTACTGATATTTCACCAAGGGCAAAAGAAATCAAAGAAAAAATCAACAAATGGGACTGTATCAAATTGAAAAGTTTCTGTTCAGCTAAAGAAAATATCAGCAAAATTCAAAGGGAACCAACTGTATGGGAAAACATAATTTCCAATGATACCTCAGACAAGGGTCTTATCTCCAAAATATACAAAGAACTAATGCGACTCAACACCAGGGAGACAGACAGCCCAATTAAAAACTGGGCAAAGGACCTGAACAGACAACTCACTGAGGAAGATATACAAAGGGCCCAGAGGCATATGAGAGAATGCTCAACATTGCTAGTCTTCAGAGAGATGTAAATTAAAACTGCATTAAGATACCACCTCACACCTGTCAGAATGGCAATCATCAGCAAATCAACAAACAACAAGTGTTGGCGAGGATGCGGGGCAAAGGGAACCCTCATACACTGTTGGTAGGAATGTAGGTTGGTGCAGCCACTATGGAAAACAGTATGGGGTTTCCTTAAAAAACTAAAAATGGAACTGCCTTTTGATCCAGCAATTCTACTACTTGGACTATACCCAAAGAATCCCAAAACACCAATTCATAAGAACCTATGCACACCTATGTTCATAGCGGCACTATTTACAATAGCCAGGTGCTGGAAACAGCCTAAGTGCCCATCAGTGGATGATTGGATCAAAAAACCTTGGTACATTTACACAATGGAATTCTATATGGCAGAAAGAAAGAAGGAACTTGTACCCTTTGCAACAACATGGATGGAACTGGAGAGTATTATGCTTAGTGAAATAAGCCAGTCAGTGAACGACAGGTATCATGTGATCTCACCCATTACAGGACAATAATGAGCAAAACTAACCACAAGCAAAACAGAACCAAGTATATGAATACAAGGACTAGGCCTGCAGTGGTCAGGGGGAAAGGGATTGCGGGGAGGGTGGAGGCAGAGGCAAAGAAGGGGAGCAGCTTAGACAAGAACCTAGTATAAAGGAACCATGGACATGGACAACAGGTGGGATTGACTTTGGGGGGAATGGGTGGGTGGGGAGGGTGACAGAAGGGAGCAAAAAGGGGATGGATGTAATACAACAACAATAAAGTTAAAAAAAATAAAACATAAAAACAAAACAAAACAAAACAACACTCAGCAAAGTGGAAATAGAGGAAGGATTCCCCAACATAATTCAAGGTATATATAAGAAACCTACAGCCATACCCAACCTACATCCAACAGGCAAAAAGTATAACCTTTTCCCTTAAGATCAGGAATAAGACAAAGGTGTATGTTTTCAACACTCTTCTTCAATGTAGTATTGAAGTTCTAGTCAAAATGATCAGATAAGAAAAATAAATGGCATCCAAATTGGAAAGAAGAAAGTAAAACTATCATTATTTGCAGATGGTATGATAATGTACGTAGGAAACCCTCTAGTACCCCCTAGAAAACTATTCAACCCATTAAGTGAATTTGGCAAAGTAGTGGGATACAAGTCAATATTCAGAAATTGATGGCATTTTAGTACACCAACAATGAAATATCAGATGGAAAAGTTGGAAAAAATCCCATTTACTATAGCAAACAAACAAAACAAAACAAAACAAACAAACAAACAAACCTAGGAATAACTTTAACCAAGGAGGTAAAAAACCTGTACTTGATAAACTATACAACACTGAAGAAAGAAATTACAGTAGATACAAGTAAATGGAAGCATATACCATATTCATGAGTTGGAAGAATTAACATTATTAAAATGTCCATACTATTGAAAGCAATCTATAGATATAACACAATCACAATTTCTGTTAAAATACCAATAGTATATTTCACAGATCTAGAACAAATATTTAAAAAATGGATATGGAACTGAAAAATACCTCAAATAGCCTCAGCATCTTGAGAAATAACGAAGTAGGATGGTTCACAATATCTGATAGCGAACTATACTACACGGCCATTGTAATCAAAACAGTCTGTTACTGGCATAAGACCCAACACATAAATCAATGGAACAAAGAGCTCAGGAATAAACCCATGCCTCTGTGGTCAATTAATATTTGACAAAGAGGGCAGAAGCATAAAATGGAGTAAAAATAGCTTCTTCAAAAAATGGTATTGGGAGATCTGGACAAGGATATGCAAAAAAAAAGAAAGAAAGAAAGAAAGAAAAAAAAGAAAAGAAAAGAAGAAGAAAAACAAAGAAACTAGATGACCAACTTACAACATATACCAGGATAGATAAGAGACTTACATATAAACCATGACGCCATAAAAGTCCTAGAGGAAAAGATAGGCAGGAAATTTTCAGATATCCCACATAGGAATACATTTGCTAATGTATCTCCTAGGGCAAGGGAATTAAAGGAAAAAGTAACCAAATGGAACTACATCAAACTAAAAAGCTTCTGCACAGCTAAAGAAACCATCATCAAATGAAAAGGGATATGACTGTATGGGAGAAGAAATTTGCCAGTGATACCTTGGACAAGGTTGATCTCCAAAATAGATAAAGAACTCATATAACTCAACACCAAGAAGACAAACAATCTAATTAATAAATTAGCAAAGGACCTGAATAAACACCTTTCCAAGGAGGACATACAGAGGGCCCATAAACATATGAAAAGATGCTCAACCTCACTAACTATTAGAGAGATGCAAATTAAAACCACAATGTGATATTAAAACCACAATGTGACATTACCACACACCTGTCAGAATGGCTATCATTAATAAATCAACAAATAGCAAGTACTGGCAAGAATGTGTAGAAAAGGGAACCCTAGTGCACTGTTGGTGGAAAGGCAAACTGGTGCACGCACTGTAGAAAACAGTATGGAGTTTCCTAAAAAAACTAAAAATGGAACTGCTTTTTGACCTAGCAATTCTGCTGCTGGGAATATATGTTAAAAGTCCCAAATCACTAATTTGAAAAAAAAACTCATGGATCCCTGTGTTCATAGGAGCATTATTTATAATAGCCAAGTGCTGAAAACAGCCTAAGTGCCTGCCAGAAACAGGGTACATTTACACAAGGGAATACTGTGCAGCAAAAAGAAAGAAGGAACTCTTCCCTTTTGCAATAGCATGGATGGGACTAGAGAATATTATGTTAAGTGAAATAAGCCAGTTGTTAAAAGACAGATATCATATGGTGTCACCTATAGGAGGAATCTAATGAAGAAAATAAACTAACAAATGATATAGGGACATAGTCATGGAAACATGGAACAGACTGATAGTAATCAGAGAGGAGAGGAGAGCATGATAATGGTGAAAAGGGGAAAGGTCTAGTCAAAGAACATGTATGACAGTGGATTAGATGCCGGCCTGCGAACCCAAAGGTCTCAGGTTCGATTCCCCAGCCAGGGCACATAACCAGGTTGCAAACCAGGTCTCCAGTCAGGTCTGTGGCTGGAGGCAGATGAAACACAACCATACATTGATGTCTGTCTCCCTCTCTGCCTCTCTCCCTTCCCTTCTTTCTAAAAATAATGAAATAAAATCTTTGGAAAAAAAAAAAGGACATGTATGAATGACCCACAGACATGGACAATAGTGTGGGAATTAACTGTGGGAATAGGGAGTTGAATGGGCAGAGGAAGGCAAAGAGCAAAAAATTTGGATAACTGTAATAAAATAACAATAAAAAGTGATAAAAATTACAAAAAGAGTGCAGTGAAAATTTATTTTCCCCATGTAATAATCTGCTGACAAGTTTCCTTAGTTGCTATGTGCCTCCATGATATTGGAGATTTAGACTTCTTCCATCATGTACTGCTCCATCCTTCTCCCAGTCCAGGTCCTGTCATATCCATGTAGTTGGAAAATGCTCACCACCACGTCCAATGGGTCTGCTTCCAGATAGCCCAAGAGGAAAAGAGGGAGAGTAACAATTGACCCCTCCCTTAAAGGGTGTGTTTGGAAGCAGTACATGTCCCTTCTGCTCAAATTCTGTCCATTTAGATTGGTTTCCATGACTATTGCCTATTTGCAAAGGAGACTGAGAATCAGGTCTTTCTTTGAGGCAGCCATGTGCTCAAACACCCCCAGGGGTAAAATTTGGGGGTTTCTATTATTTAAGAAAGGAGACAAAGGAAAGGAAATGGGAAATAACTAACAGCCTTACAACCTCACTGTGAGATAATAGAAAAAATATATTGTTCTCTGCCCCCTGTTCTAGGCACAGAACTGAAACCCTTGTAATTTTCAAAGTAAGAGAGCACTAGAAGCATCTTTTTATTTTATTTTTTTTTTTAACAAAGTGTCTCTGAGTGGGCTCACAGACCACTCCTGGATGAAGGCTGGTCACCCAAAAGACCAAACCTTGATTAAAAGCTTGAAATTTCCAATCCCACCCCCACTTCTCCAGAGAAGGGAAAGGGATTGGAAATTGAGTTAATAATAGATCATGCCTACTTAAGAAGCCTCCATAAATTCTGTAGTACAAAGTTCAGAGAGATTCCAGGTTGGCAACATTGGGACAGAAGTTCCTGTACTCAGGACTTGCCCAGACCTCATCTATGTATTTCTTCATCAGGCTGTTCATCTGTATCCTTATCATGTTTATTATTATATAATAAGTTGGTAAACATAAGTAAGTGATTCTCTGAGTTCTGTAAGCTGCTCTAGCAAATTAATTGAACCTAAGGAGAAGGTCATGGGAACTTTCAATTTATAGTTAAATTGGATAGAAGTTGGAGATAACCTGAGAACCCACTAGTTGACATCTTCAGATTGGTATCTGAAATGAGGTGGGAGCAATCTTGTGGGACTGAGCCTTAACATGTAGCATCTGATGCTATCTCTAGGTAGAGAATGTCAGAATTGAGTAAATCATAGGATACAGTTGGTGTGGCAGCAAATTGTTTGATGTGGAAAAAACTCATACATCTGGTGACTAGAAGTGTCAGAACAAAAGGGAAACATTCTATGTAAAAGTAAAGAAGTCACATAGGCAAGAAATACATGGAAGGGAAAGATTGTTTTGTTTTTTAATCATTTTTTATTGTTATTCTATTATAGTTGTTCCACTTTTCCCCCTTTTGCCCTCCACTGCCCATCCCATTCCCCCACAGTCAATTTTCAAACTATTGTCCACGTCCACGAGTTCATTCATATATGTTTTTGTCTAGTCCTTTCCCATTCTTTCCACTACCTCCTCACCTCTGGCCACTTTCAGTCTGTTCCATGTTTCTATGGCTGTGGTTCTATTTTACTATACTTACTTTATAGTTTCAGGAAAATTATTGAAGGGGAGAACTAAGAGCCTAATCTTGCATGCCTAAACCAGAGGTCTCAAGTACAACTAGAGTGAGTACCTGGCTAAAACCAAGGTCTATGTATATGTCCAAAGAGGGAGTTTTCCTTCGTTTGATTTGGGTTTGCACAGGGTTTAAGGTGTTCCCTATTCTTCTTCTGTGAAGGGCTGACCCCCTCGAATGTTTCTCACTGGGAGGAGCAGCTGCATTAGCCTGAATGCCACTATTTATGACTTGGCTCTAGAGGTGTTTGAGGCAAAACAATGTGGACCTTGGAAAAGGCAGATATGGGAGTTGTCCACAATCCCCTTGAGCATTGCCATAGTCTGAAATGTCTTTCTGAAGCAAATAATAGCCCTTGGTGATCCAGGGGCTGTCTCCCACTGCAGCGTCCTCTGATTAGTGGTCAGCTGAGGCCCGTTTTTTTTTTTTTTTTTTTTGGCTCTGGGGAGGCTCCCACAACAGGTCACATTTGCTGATGGGGCTGGCCTGCATCATAATCTGAGCTTCTTCAGCCCTTCCTGCTTCCTTAGTGTCATCAGTGGTGGTGGTAGGGATTAACCCCCACAAACTTCTCAAACTCTTAACTCCTCTTCAACACCCACTTACTGAGGCTGAAGCTGACACATGCATTTCTCACTTCTGTGTCTCTCCCTAGGGCGATTGGCTCTTCAGGGCCCGACAACCTCATTTGTGTACCAGGATTTGCAGGGCCACCCAGAGCTTACCCACATGGGTAGGAAAGACACACGAAGTGCTGATTACTGCTAGTTAGAACCTTTATTTGCACTGGGGTCACTTTCTCACCCAGCCAAATGTAGCTCTGATTGGATTGGGGCTGGAGGGCTGGGGTCCCGGAACAGGAATTGCAGGCAGGAGGCTTCTACTGGCCACTTTAGGTGGAGGTTCTGTGCACCCAGGCAGGGGCAAGAAGGACAATCAGGTTGCCAAAGGAGAAAGGTCAGATTGTGGAAGGTGAGACAGGAGGTTTTCTTCTCATGAGACCTTTCTTCAGTACTCAAAAGTAACTGTCTTGACCCTCAGGTACTCATTCAGGGCTGCCTCTCCTGCAAAACAGCACATGCCATTGGAGCCATCATCACCATAGCAGCTCCTGCACTCATATTATCTCATGGACCCCTCAGCAAGCAAGTGGGGTCAATTCTGACTCAGACCCAGTCATAGGTGAGAAACTGACACCCTGGGGGGTCAGCCTCCAATCAATGACTTAGGGGGCCAAGATTCTAATAGGCATTGGAAAACAGAACCAATATGAGGTCACTGTTTCAGAGATTTCCCCAGCTCCAGCCACCTCCACTTAAGGGACCTCAGCCTTGTTAGCATCAGAGCAGCTGAGAGACTCTCTTGGTGCCTTCCTATTACCCGATGTTACAGCTTCTCCCCACTGCTGCCTGCCAACCAATTCCAGATCAAATTGTGACTGGAAAAAGGGATGCCTCACAGGGCTCTGGCCCGTCCCAGGTGGGATATATGGGAGGCCTGGTTTGTGGGCACAGTACACAGGGAATGGTGGGGACGAGGGTCTGAGGGATCTCAGAGGAAAGACTGCTAAATGACAGTAATTATATCTTGGGTACCTTTGGCTTCCCTGAATGATGATGGCTTGCCACCTAGGTAAGTTTGTCTCTACACTAGGGACTCACACTGTCCCAGTGGGAACACTTGGCTCCATGGATTCCCCTCTCCCTGAGACTGAAGGCTGACACCTGACTGTGGCGTCTGGGTCCCTCAATCTGGCCCTTGCCTGCCTCTTTGAGCCAGCTCTCTTTCTATCCTACCCACGCTGGGCCCACACCAGCCTCTCTGTAGCTCCAAGGCCAAAGCTGATTCCTTCAGGACTTGACATACCCACTTTTGGGAATACACAGGCTCAGGTCTTTATGGCTGGCTCCTCCTACCACTGGGGTCTTGGGGTAGGCACTATCTCCTCAGAAGGCTGAAGTCACCCTCCCAGTCCCCTTGCCCAGATTACTTTGTCCTGTCTGTTTCCCAGCACTCCTCACTTTCTAGAAGGCCCTTGTTTACTGCCTTACTTATAACTTGTCCCTTCTCAGTAAGAAGTGGGCGCCAACAACCTTCTTTTCAATGGGTACACCCTGGCCCCTGGGACAGATCCTGGCACCAAGCGTCCTCTAACAGATGTTTAGGATTAGGTTACCCAGGTCTTTGCCAAATCCAGACTGCTTGAACCCTCCAAAGGGAGCCGCCACGTCGGTCTTATTGTATGTGTTGATGAACACGGTGCCTGCTTCCAGCTTCTCACTGACATACAGGGCCTTGCTGATGTCCCTGGTGAACACACCTGAGGCCAGGCCAAATTCTGTGGCATTGGCCCGGGACAGCACAGTGTCCACATCACTGCAGGGAAAATCCAGGAAGAACTTGGTGAAGGAGTATTGGGGGATATGGGATTCATGGGACATTATGAGGAGAAGCATGACAGCAAGACTGGAGAACACAGGGCAATAGAGAGAAAAGGACAATCTTAAAGAGAGAAGGAAGAGCAGAGTCAAATTTGCACACAGTCAGCTAGAGGACCTTTCAGGTCACCAAAGGTGAGCCCCCCACAGACAGTGGAATAGATGCCCAAAGGAGGCAGGTGGGACCCCCATGATACATGGTAGTGCTCATATATAGGGTATTCCCTAAGGAGCCATGTTGGGGTATCCCTTGAAGATTTAGCATAATATTTGGTTGGTGGATGGCAGAAAAGCCTCTTATTCTAATATGATCAGAATAAGATGATAATTTTTTGACAGTTGAAAGTACAGTGTATTAGAAGAAGGTACCATTTTTTAGCCTGTTCAAAGGCTCTACCTATCCTTAAAAATAATAGTAAAAGAACTTGTAGTAGTTCAAATATGTCCACAGAGCCTAATACCTCTCCCTTTAAATCCTGGCTGGCCTTAGTGACTTGCTGGGCCAATAGGACAAGGTGAAAGCTAGGTTCTGAGATTTCTAAGCCTAATCAGTGGATCTTGAGGATCCTTGAAACTTCCCTCCAGCCCCTTGTGGGAACTAGGTATGGAGCAGAGGCCCTGAGGCTGCCATGTTGGGGGGAGGGGTGCCTACAGTGGGCCCCAGGGCTTACCCAAAGAAACCCACTCCAGACTTCACTGCTGAGGCCCAGACATGGCATAAAGCAGAGGTGGTTAGCTCCATCAAACACTAACTAAATTGCAGATTCATAAATGAAATAAATAGCTTGCTATTCCAAGCCACTGTGTTTTGGTGTGGTTTAGTTACAGTGGTAGATAATTAGAACACAGCCCAACACACCATGAGAGACATCCAAAGGCTCAGAGAATGCTCATATTGGGACCCAAAGCCCTGCCAGTCCCCTGGGGCTCTCCTCACTTCAGTGGTGTTGATGAGGACTCAGCAGGCAGCCAGCCCACATCCACAGCCCACAACCTGTCTGAGTGCTCCTCCTGCCCCCACATGTGAAGAACTCTGAAATGCATGGCAAAAAATTAGGCTTTCGAGAGACATAAGCAGATCCCTACCCATTGGCAAACCGAGAGATGATCATGACAGGTCCAAAGGACTCTTCTTTGGCTATGAACATGTGGTCCTCCACATCTGTGAAAACAGTTGGCTCGAAAAAGAAACCTGTGGGAGAGACAGAGGCGCATGGCATGAGGGAAAGCCCTCCTCCAGTAGTCTAGACTCTCCCCGTACAGGTTTGGTCCCACCAGCCATCATATGCACATTCCACTCCAGCAATGCAATTTGTGATATCTGTATGGTGGATGCCACATTCTATGGGTGGCTTTCCTGCCCCAGACATGTGAATTCATGTGAGCTTCCCAACCCTTTCAACTAAACGCTGCTGAGGAAAATGAGGCTTAGAGTGGGTCTATGATAGAGCTGACATTTAGATCCAAGTCTGTCCAGTGCCAGCACCAAATTTTAAGACTATGACAAAGACTTGGGTTTTTCTAGTGACATTTAATATGAAAACATATCTGATTCTTTGGCTAGTGCAGCCTCCCAGGTGGCTCTCTATCGGTTCCTGTGAAATGGCTAGGGTAGCTGAGAGGCTTTGGACACTGATCCTGATGGGCAAGACTTCCCAAGGTCTCCCTTCTAAGCAATGTGGGCACTAACTCCCCAGGCACAGGGGTAAGTGCACTTAGCCAAGATAGAGCCTCCTGTTCTTCTGTCAACATGGATCCATTACCTTCTCAGATCCCAGGAATTCTGCTACCCTCTCTTGCCCTTCAGGTCAGTTGTTGGTGGTGGTGAAGGTTCCCCACTGTTCATGGTTCCTGAGCTCTGTACTCTGTACCCCCAAACTGCTCTTTGAACAGTGCCTTTCTCTTTCTCTCTCTCTCTCTCTCTCTCCCTCTCTCCCTCTCTCCTTCTCTCCCTCTCTCCCTCTCTCCCTCTCTCTCTCTCTTAGAACCCCTAAGCTCTGGCCTCATGGGATTCCCAGTAGAGTGGGAGCAAGAAAGAGGTAGGTAAACAGTGGCAGTACAGTGATTATAAAACTGTCAAGGTATAAGGTGCCCAGGAGTGCTTGTGCCACAGAGATGCCTGGGCTTGGCTGTCATTTAAGCTGGATAATAAGTTCACCAGGTGGAGAAAATGGAAAGGTGCTCATTAAGCAGAGGAGTGGCAAATGCACAAAGGACAGAAAATGCAAGATGTGTTCAGAGGGAGAGTTAAGCATGGCCAGGGCATGGGCCAAAAGCAGGTGATTAGACACAGATCATGAGACTAAGTGAGCAGTTGAGAAATCAGAGTGCCATTGCAGGAGAATGGGTCACTGTGGAAGTGTTCCTACATTGGCTGACCTCTGGCAGCAGCCTAAGTAATTGTTAGCACTGTTCAAGAGATCCTGTAGGAAGCCACAGTGATGATCCAGGCATGATGAGATGTAGAGAGTCAGCCAGACAGTGGCAAGAATACAGGAGAGGCAAGAAAGATATCTAGATGTAGATCATTTAATTGAATTAATTAAAAGTAGGAGGCCAAGAAAAGACAGGAGTCAAGAATTCATTCTTTCCTTCACCTTCCTTCCATTCAAATTAATTTGGGCTTGGTGTAGACTCAGTGCTGACACAAAGGATCCAATGTTGTAATGGAGACACATGGCTCCTGTCTGATTGGAGCAGGCAGTTGAATGGGCAAGCAGCTCAAGTAGCCTATTCCTTTGTCTCCTCTAACTCTGCTGATCATATCAGCAGAGTTAGAGGAGACACACCTCTGATATGATCAAAATGGAAGATTCTACAGATGCAGGTGTGCTCCTCTAGGGTCAGATTGGGGCTGGGGACCCTACAATGATGTGATAGATTTGGTACCCTTTGAGTTTAAAGGACCTGGGGGACAAGTAGGTGATTCAGGTGGTCAGGAGCTCCGACAGAGGAAGAAACTGGAAACAGATATTTGGGAGAGTCTGAGCCATTGCAGAGATTGAGATCTAGAAAAAGTGTCTAACATGAAAAGTGCTTCAAACTCAGAACAGACCTGGTGCTATATCGACATTTAAGGGACAGGTGGAGAGGCAGCTTCCAGCAAAGAGCAACTGCCAGGAGTAATGGCCAAAGATAGGAAAATCATGAAATGCAGGCCATGGAACCCCATGACAGGAAAAAATGCCTGTGCAGTGCTGTTAGTGGCAAATCAGAGTCCACTACAATATAGACTAAAGTAATACTAACTACGCTCTCAGTTCTGTTGCCTTTACCTTGCCCACCCACACTTTGTCTGACAAATGTCTAAACAGCCAACACCTCCCCATCCAAGATCTTGGATGGGGCCTGATACCTGGGAGCCTGACTGTGCATGTACCTGGCCTTCAGATACCTCCAGGTAGTCCTGGGCAGAAAACCACAGGCCATGCTACCTGCTGCCTCAGTTTACCCAAGTGGTCCAGGAATGCTCTAACTGACCTGGCCGAGGGACTTGTCTCCCACCACAGACCAGTGTGGCTCCTTCCTTCACACCACGCTGGCAATACTCGATCAGCTTCTGTAGGTGGGCTTGGTTATTCTGTGGCCCATGGTTGGTGTCCCGGTCAAGAGGGTTGCCAATCTTCATCTTCCTCACCTCTTCTACCTGCAGAAAGTTCTCCCAATCAGATCTCACTCAGGTTTCAAAGTTTCCAACTTTGCTTATCACTTGACCCTCCTCCACATTGGCATTGCCAGTGACCAACTACTGGTACCTGAAGAAAGTCCACATGCTGGTTTCTGGCACTTAGGGCATTTCATACTCTTATTCTCAACCTGCCTTCCAGGCTGAAACTTAAATGTATGCTATGATTAGGAAATTCCTGCCTAGTGTCAGATAGACTGGGAAACATTGTGTAGGGATATAGGTGAATGGAAAATAGAGGCAGCTGCCCATGAGTGGGGGAAGCAAGGGTGGGGAAGCACAGGATGTGTCTCTACACTTGTCTTGCAGCAAGCTTCATGAACTAAGAGGCTGAAGGAAGACTGTTCCCAGGACTCCAGGATGTGGGATGGGCCAACATACAAGCAGGTCTAGGCTTTGCTGCCTAGAGATGGCCTAGGTCTCTTCAAAGGGTGTGCCAGATGTTATGTGACAATTTTGGGGCTGGGATAGGGGGGCTCAGAAAAGATCAGGGTTGTAGTGATAGGAAAAGGACCTCAGGTGAACACAGCTAGCATTCAGAGCAGGAGAGGCAAGGGCAGACACCAAATAGTCAGTACTCCAGGTGAAAGTCAGCCCCTCCCATTTTTGTCACCTCTCTCTCCAGCTCCTTTCTTGGTTTCCTAAGACCAAACAAGGCCATTTCTGCCTTCACTGTAGCCTCTTTGAGGTCGGGCTTGACTGGCCTCTTCTGTGGCTCCACACCCCACCTCCCACCAGAGCTCCTTAGCTATTCTTGAAAGTTTGTCCTGAAGTATCCCCAAACTGGGACCAAGCCCCCGCTGTGTTCCTGCCTGGCCACCCAACTGCTCCTGAGCCTCCAGGACACCAAGAGAAATCTGCTAGATGTGCAACTCGGTCTCTGCATTTAGGAAGCTGAGCCCTGCCCTCCCCCAGTGGAGGTGAGTGAGCACCAAGAGGACTCAAAAGTTCCACTGTCATTCTTGTGAGTCCTACCACAGACTGACCCTGCACCTGTCCAAGCACAAATTGCAGAATGAAGGACCATGGGACAAAAACAAGCCATCCAACATAGCTACCAACTGCCCCAGCTATCCTGGCAACTCACAACAGATGTGTAAGCAAGCTCAGGAGAGCTGGGGCTGGTGTCCACACTGCCAATCCACAGGATTGTGCGCTGCATGAACGGTTATCATAAGCCACTAGTTTTGTTACATGGTAAAAACTATTATACTCCATTTTGAAAAATCTGTTCCTTTCTTCATTGCCTTTTATATTTTTACCCATTCAAGATCAACCCCTTCCTAACAGCAATCCCACCCTGTCCCCAGCCCTACTTTCTCATTTTTCCTGACTTCTCAAATACGGTTTGTTTAAACCTGTAAATAGAGTGCCTATACAAAGGAGGTGCCTGCAGCACACCCTTTCTTATTTGTTGAGATTAAATTTTTCTCTCCACAGCATGTGGATAGGGATAGGTATGGGGGACTCTTAGCTGAAGCTGAGCCAACCAGAGTTACCCAAATCCTGATATACCTGGATGGATCAGGATGGACCAGACCCATTTTCACCAACCCACATCCTTCCCTACAGCTTGTTCCAAAAAAATTGGTGTGAAAAAAGTGATTTTCTTTTCTGTATCTATGTTGTAAGTATGTAGGAGATGCTGTCAGCATCCCATCCCATTCCCTTAACCTGTGGGCACCCACTCTGCAGTGACTGTGAGGTGGCTCCTATTGGGTCCCAGGAGCTAACTGGAACTGCCCTCTTCTAGCTAGTGGACAAGCCACACTCAACAACTGTTTACAGAAGTCAAAATCCTGTCCCTTTGACTCCAGGGGTACACCTGAGTGGTATCATTTGTGAATCCAAGCTCCTGTCTATGGGTCAGGCCAAGTCTGGATGTCACCAAAGACCATGTCCTCAGTCTCTATTCTCTGCTGGACCCTGGCATCTCTCAGGCTTCATGTGAATGCTCACCTTCAGTAAGCCACATGAATTCCTGCCTCCACTGCTAGGGAATCAACCTAAGAGAAAATCATTTTGCTTAAGTCAATTTTAGCTACTAAATTTCCATTTCTTGCTAAAATGATGACTTCTGAAGGTTCTCTGTCCCAGATAAATTGTGACCAACTCCACCTGGCCCAAGTTCCTTTCAACCCAAGTGACTGAGCCAGTGCACCAGCCCCAAGACCCTGTGGCACAACTTACCACCTTCTGCACAAACTGGTCATGTATTGAGTCCTCTATGAAGAGCCGGCCTGCTGCAATGCAATTCTCACCTTTGTTGAAGAAGACAGAGCTCATCCCCTTTGGCAAACAGACAAGAAGACTGAATTACAGTTGCTCCCAGGAATGCTAGCTCCCCACTCCCACTAAGCTCCAGTACCTCCTTCATAAGAAAAAGGGCAGGAATGCACATGTCCTGACTGCCTAAGGTAGCCAGGCCCAGCCAGTGCTGGGCACATGCACTTTACTCATTCCTTAGTCAAACTGAGAGGAGAGGCAAAAGGTGACCTACCCCTGGGGAATAAGGCCTGTGTCCATATTGCAGAGAGTGGAAGAGAAGAGGAAGTGGTGTGGAAAGAGTCTAGAGACTCTGCATGCTGGATGGGTTCCCTGGGGTGACTGGAGTTGGAGCCCACACCTCTGCATTTGAGCCCGGAGAGTCTGTTAGCATGGAACAGGCAATGGAGTGGGCAAAGGCAGGTAGCCAGCCCATCTTAGAAGGGATGGGTTGCCAGAGGCCTGAGAGAATTCCTGGCAGGAGTCTAGAATAAATGTGCATATAGGGCCAAGACAGCCTGCTTTCTGGACCTGGGGAGCCCCATGTGAGGGACCAGGGGAGGAGCAACAGGCTGACTGCTTGGCTCTTCTGAAAGCTGGGCTGCACTGTCCTGTAGCATGGCCTAGGCCTCTGGCCCAGTAGTGTTGGCCTCAGCATCAGAACCAAGTAGAGGATTGGAGAGAGCCCATGTGAGAACCAAGATCTTTAGGCTGATAGACTGGCCTCCCTATTTTTCCCATCTTTAGTAAGACTGGACTCCCTTTCATGTCTGTGTCACATCATCTTCCAGGGCATAGTGGGACTTAGATGGGGTAGGGGCATATCTGGACACCTGGCTGAATAGGGCCTTACTATTCAGCCAGGGACTGAGGTATAACAATGATGATGACAATACTAATGTAAAAAGAACCGATACACAGCACATGACTTCTACACTGTTTTTCAGACATAGTACCTGGTTTAATCCTTATAAAAATCATAGAGGTTAGGTATACTATTCTCCCCATTGTACAGGTCAGACCATGGAGGCTCAGAAAGGTTACTTAACTTGCCTAAGACTGTCCTGTGGGTCAGTGGCAGGGGTGGACAGTGTGAACACAGCCACAACCAAAGGTAACAGGTGGGGGTTGCTAACAGCAGGGCTGTGCCCAAGTGTCCAAGATTCATTCTGCTTTGCTTTCCTAGGATAGGAAAGACTGCTGTGCTGATTTCAGCATGTTTCCCAACCCATGAAGCTGATTCCAGTTGTACTTATAGTTATGAAACTTTCTGGAAAATTGATTTTACAGGGTACATGTCATTCTTGTCCCCAAGGCCCTTGCTGCCACAGTCTATGCTCATGGTGACACTACAGTCTAGGTTAAATGTGTGAATCTGTAGAATCAGAGAAAGCTTGCCCTCCTCTGCCTTCCACTCACACCCCCTGCCCCCTGCAGGCTGGCTCTCACCATCTGTACAGCTTTGCTGAGGTCACAATCAGCGAAGATGATAAGGGGTGACTTCCCACCTAGCTCCAGGGACACCTTCTTCACATTACTCACGGCACAGCTGAAAGAAATAGTGTTGGTGGGATTGGATCCATAGCAGATGGGTACACAGGGGCTCTAGGTGGAGGGAGCCAAAGGCGGCTCCAAAACATGCTTTAGTTGAAAGAGCAAACAGAGGGTTGGAGGGAGCCATGTGTGAGACCAGTACCAGTACCTTCTCCCTGCCCTACACAGACCAATTACTCCTCCTACCTTCCCTTGCTCACTGGCTTTCCACTGTGCTTCCTCCTCTTCCAACCCCCAAGTCCATGCTCACCTCAGGACCTTGTTCTCACTGCTTCCCCTTTGGTTCACTTCTCCAGATGTCCCTGAGGCTCATTTCTCACTTCCTTCAGACCTCTCACCCAAAGGTGCCTTGTTAGGGTGCCCGCCCTGACAGGCCCATATAAAATCCAAGGTTCTGTGCACCACAGTACATTTGTCTGACATCATCCACCGAAGCTTAAGCCTCATGAAAGTGGACAGATGTTTGTTTAGTCATGCCACTAGTGTTTGATGCATGTCAAACTAATAAATCAAATACAGAACTATTCCCCAGTTGGGGCAGCTGCAGTACTCCAGGTGTTTTGTACCTCAGGTTTTTCATGATGGGTGCAAGCAGAGTAGCTGGGGATCCTGTGCACACTGCAATGGTGGACACAAAATTGATGCATTGATAATGTCTTCAAAGGGATACACGGCAGCCTGGGCCAGTGAAGCATGAGGCATGGGGGTCCTCACTGAGGGCTGATTGCAGGAGGACTCCCCTGTTTCAGGAACCAGACACAAGGGCTTGGGGAGGACCCTGGGAAGACAGCAGCTACAGAGCCATAGGATACTGCCCACCCAAACCCTTCTTCTTGGAGTTCTTACAGTGAACATTTCCAGCATCCTCCCTCTGCACTTTGCACACACACACTCAGATGTGACTATCACCTACACACCACAAACAAGACTGGCCAGCTTCTGAATTAGAAGAGGTAGATAAGCTGCTATGATGACTTACAGTTACCTCCCCTGATTTGCCATCCATCTGTCTGTCCATCTGTCAGTCCCTCACTCTTTCCACCTCCTTCTCTTCAATACTGAGGCTTACTCCACTACACTCAAAATGAATCAAAACAGCCTCACCTGGTGTACTCACAGGCTGAGACATCAGCCTCTACTGACCCAAAAAAACAATCCACCAGCCACATCAACTGTGTCCTGACCCAAAAGTGAATGTTACATGAAGCTATTGTGACTGGCACAAGCATGGTGCCCATTAGAGAATGGGCACAGCCCAGACTGGCTCACAGAAAGTATGTGCAGGGATGAAAGAATTGAACCCCACCTTGTGGGACACAGAGAGACCTGTGAAGTTGTGGGGTCAGGGGCTTCAGAACTGTCCCAGAGAGAGAGCATTGCTCTGCATTAGGAACTACAAGAAGGAGACATTGTTTTAATACAAGAGAAGTCTTTCTCCCTGTGGATTTTCATGATGCATCTGGACTCCCCACATATGTGGCCCTTGGAGCAGAGACAGAAATGGGTGGTTCTATGTCCTTAGAGATCCTGAAGTTCAGTGGGCTCAGAATAACCCTCAGCTACTGTCTATTTGCACCCATCAAATATGGCCAGATACCTGAAACCCACCCCAGAAATTCAGCTTCAGTGAGGTGAGGTTTAGGTGATTGTCTTGGGGCAGCCAGGATTGTGAGCTGTTGCCCTGGGATCTAGCCCAGGTATCACTCCAAGCTCATCTGCTATGCAGTCCAGAATCACTGAGCCTATAAAACACCTTCATTGGACTAGTGGGGGAACTAAGGCCTGGAAGAGTTGGAGATTGTCCAAGTCATATTGTGAGTTAGTGACAGGGCCTGAAACACATCCTCATTAGTAAGGCCAAAGCCCAAGGAATAAGAGATTTGATGATGTCTTAGATTAGTGCTGTCTATTACAAAAGAATATAAGCCTCAAATACTGGCCATATATGTAGTAGCAATGTTTTTTTAGTACCACATTTAAAAAAAGGAAGGAAGGAAGGAAGGAAGGAAGGAAGGAAGGAAGGAAGGAAGGAAGAAACCTAAAGTGAAACTGGTGAAATTAATTCTGATACACTTAATTTAATCTAAATAATGAAAATATGATCTGGAAAACATATTTGTGAATGATACCTCCAACAGGGGTTTGGTATACAAAATATGTAAAGCACTTATATGACTCAACACCAGAGAGACAAACAACCCAATTAAAAAATGGGCAAAGGACCTGAACAGACAACTCACTGAGGGAGACATACAAAGGGCCCAAAGGCATATGAAAGAATGCTCAACATCAGTAGCCATCAGAGAGGTGTAAATTAAAACCACAATAAGATACCACCTCGCATCTGTCAGAATGGCAATCATCAACAAATCAACAAACAACAAGTGTTGGTGAGGATGTGGGGAAAAGGGAACTCTGGTGCACTGTTGGTGGGAATGCAGGCTGATGCAGCCACTTTGGAAGACAGTATGGAGTTTCCTTAAAAAACTAAAAATTGAACTGCCTTTTGATCCAGCAATTCCCCTACTAGGATTATACCTAAAGAACCCTGAAACACCAATTCATAAGAACCTATGTACTCCTATGTTCACAGCGGTGCTATTTACAATAGCCAAGTGCCCATCAGTGGATGATTGGATCAAAAAACTTTGGTACATTTACACAATGGAATACTACACAGCAGAACCAAAGAAGGAACTCCTACCCTTTGCAACAACATGGATGGAATAGGAGAGTATTATGCTTAGTGAAATAAGCCAGTCAGTGAAAGGCAAAAACCATATGATGTCACCAATTTCAGGACAATAATGAACAAACCAAACAAACAAGCAAAACTGAACCAGATTCATGAATACAATGAATATACTTTCAGTGGGCAGAGGGGAGGGGGAGGCAAAGAAGCAGAGCAGTTTAATAAAGGAACTATCATGGAAGAACCATGGACATGGACAAGTGGGATTGACTTTGGGGGGCAGTGGGTGGGTGGGGAAGGGGACAGAGGGGAGGAAAAAGGGGATGGATGTAATACAATGACAAATAAAATAAAAAATACACTAAAAATAAATAAATAACAATGATCATTTCAACTTATAATTTAAAAATTATTAATCAGGTTCTTTACTATGTATGCTAAGTTTTGAAAATCCAGTGTCTTTTACACTTCCAAGTATATTTCAATTCAGAGCATCTCTATATCCCAGGTGCTCAGCAGCCACATGCAGCTCTAGCACCACACCAATCCAAGTGAACTCCACAGAGCAGTCACCATTGGCCATACCAAGCATTTGTCATGCACTTGAAATCAGAACCTGCCTTAATCTGGCCTCCAGGAAATGCTATGCACACAGACACTTGAGGACCAGGGTCCAGGTCCAAGTGCTGTGACCAGATACAGCTTCTGTGGCAGTGGTGGCCTTACCTCCACACTCCAATCACCTACCTTTTCATGATGTGCCTTCCCACCTCTGTGGAGCCTGTGAACCCAATCTTCCGTATATCGGGATGGTCTGAGAGTCTCTGGCCGACCAACGGGCCTGTAGATGAGAATAGGCAGATGGCAAGGGTGGAGAGTAATCAGGACAGTATCTGAGGTGCTGGTGTGGGAAGGCATGAACCTGTTACCCCTCACATGTCTGCCCAGGGCCAGAGCCCTGGGCTGTGCCCTGTATGTTTAATGATATCAGTTTCTGGGGCTCACTGGGTCTTGCTCTCTGTTAAGGCATATTGTATCCCCTCAAGATCCACATTGTATAGAAGTAGATGTGAACAAAACCAACTGCATCTCTGTGTCCTGGATTTCATTTCACTTTTAAGTTTCATGCTGTGACCTTTGACCAACCTCACTTTCCTTAAAAGGTATATCAAAGCTTTCTAGATGATAATTATCTGTTTTCCTTAAAACGTAGCTATAAATGTTTTTGTTAGTAACAGCCATAATGGCAAGGCAACAGAGATAAACATCAAAGTGGTAACAACAGTATCAGTTATAAATGATCATTTATCACAAGACCACTGGGAGGTATGGCCCCTGGTGCCACTGCATTCTTTGTCAATTTGTTCTGTCAGTCATTAGTACCTTAGTCATACTATTAAACAAGTACCATAACAGGGGTCTGTCAGAGGAGAATAATCTGTGCAGAGTTGTTGGGTCATCTCTTCTGTTCTGGCTCTATTTTCCCATTAAATAAATTACCCTACAATAAATTCTGCTATATTCTATGAAATGGCCTGCTTCATCTTTCAGTCTGAGGATATCTTCTTGCTGTGATGGCCATTACACCTGTGCCCCACTGTCAG
Source organism: Noctilio leporinus (assembly GCA_004026585.1). Taxonomy (NCBI): domain Eukaryota; kingdom Metazoa; phylum Chordata; class Mammalia; order Chiroptera; family Noctilionidae; genus Noctilio; species Noctilio leporinus. The sequence goes on along the minus strand of PVIW01011827.1, from coordinate 15,627 downwards.
ATGCATATGCTGAAGCCCTGACCCCCAGGGCCTCCAATGTGACTGTATTTAGAGACAGATTTTTAAAGAAGTAATTAAGGTCAAATGAGGTCACCAACCAATCCAATTAGGGTTATTATCTGACTGGTATACTTATTTGAAGAGCAGGTTAGACAGACACACATAGAGAAAAGGTCCTATGAAGATACAGGAAGGACATGGCCATCTGAAAGCCTTAGAAGGATCCAACCTGCTCACACTTTGATCTTGGACTTAGAGCTGCCAGAACTGTCAGAAATAAATGTCAATATGTTGTTTAAGACCCCCAGTCTGTGTTACTTTGTTACACATCCCAAACAAACTCATACAGTCTGCCTGTGGTTTTTGATGTATCAGGGTAGTCACCAAGGGTGTAGACACCCAGTTCTCCAAGGGTCTGCAGCAGAGACCTAAGAACTTCCTGGTGGTGATGGTGCCCAAGCATCACATACTTCAAAGGGCCTTCCTTGGGGATGCAGCCTGCCCAGGAGGGCCCCTGGCATGGAGAGATTGGGTATGGGGGACCCAGGTGTGCAGAACCCAGGCACTTGCTACCATGCCTTTTTTAAATGCTTGGACCCTAACTTGCCCCTTATCCCATGGCCTTCTCACTTCACCCCAAGCCCTGCATTAACCCTGACCCAAAATGTGTCTAATTCCTATTCACCCTTAGATTTCCTTTTCAATGAGGCTTAAGGGTCACTTCTCCCCATCCCAGAGGTTCTTCACTGGGTTATGCTACCTGCCAGGGTACATCATGCAGCAGGCCTTGTTCTAACCACCTGCACCTCTGGCTCCCTGGAGCCCTGGCTCCCCAAGATGTCCATGTTCCCCATTTATAGCTCTTACCAGATCCAGGGAGGATATTGATCACGCCCTTGGGAATCCCGGCTTTCAAGGTCAGCTCTGCAAACTTCAAGGCTGTGAGTGGGGTCACCTAAGGAGGTGAGAAAGAAAACTGGGTCAAGAGAGGTTGGGAAGTGATGTCATCCTCTCCTAGGAGCCTAGGTAGCAAGCAGGGAGGGGCAGCTGTGGGGCAGGAAGTCCCCTGGGGGAAGCCATGTTCATGCTTCACCATAGTGAGTACCACCAACATGGCCAGCTTACTGGAGGTCAGGGCCTGCTCACCTCAGGTACCTTTCTGGCACCTTCTCCTGGCAGGGCTTCAGCCCCTCAGCCAAGCCTGGATCCCTTCCTGCATGTGTCACTGTTTGCACTGATCCTTCAGGGAGTGCAGAGTCAAAGGACCATCTAGTGGGGACATCACTCTCAGAAGGCTGCAGCACACACCCGCTCCCCTGCCCCCTCAGGAAAACTGGCCTCCTTCTCTGGCTGTGGTGCCACCCTAGCAGCCCACCTGCTGGGCCCTGGAAGCACCTCAGCTCAGGGAGGGCATGGTGCTTCAGGGTCCAGCTGAGATTCTGATAACCACATCACTGCTGGAGACAGTGCCCTCTCCAGAAGGAGAAGAGAACAAATTTCTGGTCTAGGTAACTATCCTCATCAAGGTAAAGTTGTGCCCCACCCACCACGAGGCCTCAGTCTGAGGGACCAAATGTGTGGGGTGTTGGCCCTTGGAGCAGGGTCTTTGTATCTCCAAGGATAATAAGCTGGGGGTTTCTTCCAGGGACAAACACCCCCTTCATTAAAAGGGGAAGGTTAAGCATCATCTCAGGGCTTGTTTAGATGCTTAAGTAAGCAAATGTATATAGGTTACTATTAGTTTCTTATATATGTTAAAATACTCAGGGAGTGCCTAACTCCAAGCACTATAATACTACATATGGCAGCTATCATTATTATCTGGAAAGGAGGCAAACTGCCCAAAAGAAGCTAGGGTAGTGGGAGACCTCCTGGACATTCTGTCAAGAGCCAGAGGATGTCCCATCAGTTCCAAGCTCCCCCGGAGACAGGCAGGGAAGAAGCTGTTATTGTCAATGCACAAATGAAGAAGCAAAGGGCTTATGGAGGAGGGGGTATCTTCACACCCAGAGGATCTTGTTCATGCCCTCCTGGCCTGCATTAGTAGCCCCTGGGGTCCTGCCTCTATGTCTCCTCTGTAAGGGGCTGGGGTGGCAAATGCACAAATCCCATTTCTCATCCCATTTCCCTCCAGAACTTTGGTCTCTAAAGCCAAATAGGAGCCCACAGCACCAGCTTTACTAATAGACCACCATGGGCTGTGTCAGAGCACAGGGCCTGAGCAAGGGGAAGCAAGCAGGGCTCCACTCCTCCAAATCCAGAGTTCTGGGGTTGTGGAGAAATCCCTGACTCTGTTCACCAGGCAGTTGCAAATATAGCACAGTTATCTTGATGAAGCCACCCTATGGCTGAAGCAATGCAGAGCCTGCTTATGGCTGGCACTGGCCCTGCTGCACGATAACCTCTGCCCATTGTTAGTGGGTCCCACAGCAGGCTTGAAGAGAAACCAGGGCTGGTGTGGGCAAAGGGGATCATAGGCCATTGGCTCTTCTTCCCTTACAGGGTGCTTCCCTATAACCCGTATAGCCCATGGGTCTTGCCTATACCCACCTGGGTAGGCTTGATCACCACTGTATTCCCAGCAGCCAGGCAGGCAGCCGTCTTCCAGGAGAGCATCATCAGGGGATAGTTCCAGGGGATAATAATACCACAGACCCTGCCATAGAAAAGAAGAAGGCCTTCATCTCTCCACTCATCTTGGGTGCCTACAATGGACCTACCAGCTTCCTCCTCTCTCCCAGACCTGCTATCTACTCCAGAGCCAGACTTCTTGATACGGCACCAAGGTCCTGCTGAAGGCAGTTCCTGCCTGCCTTTCTAAGCCTTGATGAAATAGTGTATCCAGTCTGGCAGGATCCCCTCTTCCCAGGGTATGCTGGCATAGGACACTGGACATTTTCTGATGGGAGCTATGATACCAGTCTAGGGATGCAGTTTGGTAGGGCTTGGCACCAGGCAATGGGGGAGGTGACAGCAGACAGGCATGAGTAAGACACCTGGCAGTTAGCAGATACTGGGAGAGAGCCCCAAGTGACATGGCAGGCTGGGAGGGCATGTGATAGGGTCTAGGGTCACACAAGTAGGCCAGAGGATATGGGAGAGGGGTTTCCCAGGTGTGAGGCCAGGACTCAGTCCCATGAAGAAGACAAACATGGAGTCAGCCTGGGAGGTCTGATAAGGTTTGCCTTCTTTGAAATAAGACATGGCACCCAGTGCAGTACCACCCCTCAGTACAGGAGAAAGCCTCTGGACAGGCAGTGTCTCCATAGGGGAGAGGCCATCCCATAGTCCTGAGGAACCTACAAATGACACCTGTGGTTCCAGCTGTCATGTGGTCCTGCCATTCCCTTTTCTCTGTAGGAACTCATATACAAAGAACACCACATTAACTATGCAACTGTTTTCATCATTATCATCATCACCATTTTCATGAGAACCGTCACCATCAGAGAATGCTCCTAAAAGGATAACTGCTTAGCTGAACCCAGGCAGTGTCAGTTGGTGGTGAGAAGCCACAGGGTGTGAAGGAGCAAGGTCATGGCTGAGCAGGCACAGAGGCCGGTTTGGGGCCCCCACACCATCCTGCGAGGATAGGGACACACTGAGGGGTAAGAAAAGCCACTTTCCCATACCATATACACCCAGCAAATCCAAAGGGACAAAACAGGTAGCGGGACCAAACGGAGGGTTCCCAGGAAAGTTGTGAGGTCACCAGGGAGAGGGCTGCCTTGTAGTGTTTCTAAAACAGAAGATGTCAGACAAATAAGTCCCGCTGTCATGGGCTTCTGGATTTGTGGAGAGATCTTTGACTCTGCTCACCAGGCAGCTGCAAACACAGCACAGTTATGTTGATGAAGCCACCCTATGGCTGAAGCAACATAGAGCCTGCTTATGGCTGGCACTGGCCCTACTGCATGCTACCTCTGCCCATTGTGAGTGGGTCCCACAGCAGGCTGACTGGCTGTACCCTTCCTCCCTTGAAGAGAAACTCTATTTCCAGAACCTCAGAATATGATCTCATTTGGAAATAAGGCCATGGCAGATGTAGTTAGTTAAGATCAGGTGTGACTGAAGTAGGGTGAACACCTAACTCAATATAACTGCTGTCCTTATGAAAAGCATGCTATGTGAAAAGACAGATGCACACAAAGAGGACTCCACGTGAACATGAAGATAGAGTCAGGCAACACCAAAAATTGCCAGAGGATCACCAGAAGCTGGGGGAGAGGCCTGGAACAAATTCCCTCTCATGGCCTTAGAAAGAACCAACTCTGACAAAGACACCTTGATCTGGGACTTCTGCTCCCAAAATGCTAAGAAAACAAGCATGTATTGTTGGAACCTCCAAGTTCTTGGTTATGGTGGCTCAAATAAACTCCTGTATGTGTCAGTTTTGGGGACAGGTTGTAGCCCCTGGGACTGGAGGTCTGCAGAGTGGGCCCTTGCATGGGGTTAAAGACAGCAAGGGTCTGGGACACAAGGACAAGATGCATACATCCTTGGCTAAGCTGCCATGAAAAGGCATTTACATTAGCCTCTGTACTTCATCTATTCCTGGTGGCCTTTCTTAGTGGAACCCCATGGCTTTGGCTCCCCAAGTGTTGAGGCTTCCATCTATCTCCCAGCCACTGCCCTGTTGTGCTCCACTTCCCTGGACACTGCAATGGAGTGACTCTTGATTGTCCGAGGGGGTGGGTGAGGTCACTGTAGCCTCACTCCTGGTGTCAATGGAACACTGGCCAGGGCAGCTGGTTGGTGCATGTTGATTGGCGCCACTCCTTTCTGTCTGCAGACATTTCGGGAATGCTCTCTGTGCCCTGGGAGCTCAGCAGCCTCAGTTCACATGATGTGTGTCATGCAGAAAACAAAATAAGATTGCAGACTACAGAGTAGGCTAACTTTGGGCACTGGTCTTGGGGAGAAGATCGCCACACGATGACACCTAAATGACCAGGGGTTGTAGGCCAGGGGAGGGGCTGGTGTAAATACATAGAGGGCAGCATGAACATAGAATGTCCAGAGGCCATGAGGAGACCAACATGGCTGAGTGCACTGAGGTGATGGAGTCAAGGGCACCAGGTCCCCATCCAGCAGGCAGCCAAAGTCAGGAATTTGATTTCATATTTGGGATACTGGGAGCCACTAGAGGGCTCTAAGAGAATCAGTGAGGTGGACTCATGCATTTTCTAATCTTTTTTTGAATATCAGAAAAGAGCTGGCCTCTTGTTTTTCGCTATACCAAGTAGGAAATTCTTCCCTTCTCTTTGTAGCTTAAGCTGCTTGGCCTGGTCTAGGGAAGCCCTGCCCTGGAGTTCATGCTGCCTGCCCTAAGCCTTACTCCTCCCTGTGGCTAAAGGAGGGGTTTCCCTTTATCTACAACCCACTCTCCCTGGGCCTTGGGCCATCTGATCAAGAGATAGGGCCTCTCACTGTTGGGCTTAAATCATTTTCCCACTCCCTAGTCTTGTCTAGGCCTACTAAACACTTCTCTCTTTCTCTTTTTTTCCTCTGAACACCTGTCTCTGCTCTTGCCTCTGAAGTTTTTCTTTTCCTTGGAGTTGTGCAAGAGTCCTTTATTTTTAAATACATTGATAACTATACTTTCTTCAGATAAATTCTTAAAGATTTTATTTATTTGTTTGTTTGTTTATTTATTTGAGAGAGGAAGAAAGGGAGAAAGGGAGAAACATTGATGTGCAAAAGAAATATTGACAGGTTGCCTCTTGCACACACCTTCAACTGGGGACCTAGCCTGCAACCCAGGCATGTACCTTGTCTGAGAATTGAACCAGTGACCTGATGACCTTTCAGTTTGCAGGATGATGTCCAATGCGTTGAGCCACACCAGTCAGGGCACAGATAAATTTTTTGGGAGTTTCCCACTATGACACAGGGTTATTGTGTGCATTACATAAAATTTACATTTATGAAGTAGTTAAAATAGTGCCTGGAACAGAACAGTTACTGTGGAAGTTGAAGTTGCTTTTTTACTGAGAATAGGCATTTTAACCAGTTTTAATTATGTTATTTCCAGCTCCTGAAATGTCTGGCACGTAGTAGTTGGCAAATACATAAACAAAGAATGGTATCAGTGCCCCACATAACATTTTGTGTGAAGAGCACATAGGGTGTGGCCACTCTCCACCCTGTGCTGTGACTCACCCAATTGGCTCCTTCCTGGTCAAGGTCAGGTTTCGGTTAGGTCTGGCCTGGTTGATGGGGATGGTGGAGCCCTGGAAGAAGCATGGAGGGTGTCAGTGGAAAGGAGCTCCAGTTTCTCACACCTTCCCTCTGGACAGCCAGACTGACCCTGGGATTCAGGAACTGTAGGGTCTTGTTTGTGTCCTGATGCCCCCACTACCCAGAGGGTAGGAGACACAAACCTCTCAAATTATGTATAATAGGGACATCTGAGTTCAGATATAGGTGCAGCAGGCAGCCCATTTTCATCATTGTTTGAACTCCTCAGCCCCATTGAAGAGGACAGGAGGTGCAGAGCCCAGACCTGACAGAGACATCATGAGCTTTATAGCTATGGGTCTCCCTGGGGAAGAGATGACCCCTCACTGCCTGCAGTAGGTAAACTTCTGATAATGGCCTAGAACATGATGCCCTGATATCTGCCACCTGGTATACTGCTAACTACCCCTTTTGCAATGAAGCAGTATGGAGCTGTTGACCTTAGGATGGAAAGATATGCAGGTGGGCCTAGCATAACCCTAAGAGACCCCATACAAGCAGACAGTTTTCTCCAGCTAGTGGCAGAGGAGAGTCAGAGAGATGTGGGGAATGAAAGGATCGGGTAAAGACCAAAGAGAGTTCTGCAGGAGCTGAGAGCAGCACTGACTGGCAGTCAGCAAAGACCCGGGCCCTCTGTCCTGCCACTGTAGTTACTGAACTTGCCAACACCTGAATGGGCCTGGAAGCAGGCTTTTCCCCAGAGCTTGCAGATAAGGCCAAGCCCACCACACTTCGACATGAGCTTGAAAGACCCTGTCATTGAACCCAGTGGAGCCTACCTGGACTTCCTATCTGTAGAACTGGGAACTAATATATGGTGTTGCCTTAAATGCTGAGTTATGGTAGCCCACCCCTTCACATTCCTCAGTCCTGCAGAGACAAAAGGAGGCATAAAGTCCAGACTTGACATAGACATGGGGGGCCCACAGCTGTGTTACACAGAGTTCAGAAAAATGCGCTGCCCTTGAAACTTCCTGCTGGGCCTGACCTCCTTGTGAGAGCTCTCATGCAATGGGAAGGAACCTGGTACTCACCTGGATCTTGTCACACCAGCCAGCAAAGTAGCGGAAAGTCTGGATGGACATGCCTACATGGGTCTTCAGGGCCAGTGTGTATACAGCACCTGCATCCAGAGCCTCAATGGTGGCCAGCTCTTCCTGATGCTCTTCCATGAGGTCTGCCAACCTGGCCAAGGCATGGAAGAAGGAAGGAAGATGTGCTAAGGCCTGGCACAGCCTGGTACATTTTTTAAATTAATTACTCTTTAAAAGTAATATATTTTATTTATTTTGCTATTACAGTTGCCCCAATTTTCTCCCCTTTGCCCCCCTCCACCCAGTACCCCATTTCCTCCAGCAATGCCCCTCTTAGTTGATGTCCATGAGTCATGCATATAAGTTCTTTGGCTTCTCTATTTCCTTTGTTCTTCTTAACATCCCCCTGTCTATTCTGTAACCACCAATGTGCACTTTTTTTTTCCTTTCACATCCAGACAATTCGCCATTTAATTACTGCCTTCTGTCAGCTTCTCAAATCATATTAATACAAAGTTTTCTTTGTATTAATGTAATACCTACATTAATGCATTTGTTTAAAGAATTATTCTATTAAGTAATATGAATTGTAATATAAATGTATTTTTGCATGTGTTTTGCCTGCTTTTTTAAGTCCCTTCCTCAAGGAGTCAGGAGCCCTGCCCTGCACATTCGGATGTGCAGATCTCGTATATGAGAAGGAACAGTAACATTTACTTCACTGGATAAGTGAGGAGGATGCCCTCTGTTCTGCTCTTCATCCCTCTCTTTCTTTATTCCTTCTCCAAACATTGATGAATTGACTACTTTATAGAACCCCTACACATGATCCTACAGAGGAGGCTGCCTGCCATCGACAAGGTAGTCACCGTCCCAAAAGGCCAACCTCTGCCTCCAGATGGCCTCCACCAGGAGAAAGCCTATCACTGGATTCACTTCCCGCACCAGCGAATCCAGTGAAAAATGCTCCAAGAGCTGGCATCTCCAGGGATGGAGAGAGAGGGATGATGGGAGAGATGCAAAGGAAGGCATGCCTATACAACCCTCCTGGAGCCTGAGCACTATGATGTCCAGTTGTTCTCCCATTGTTCTGGTGGCCATGCTGCTGTGGGCTGCCTAAAAATTAGAATGGTATCCCCCTTCCTGATGTGAGGGCTATATGTACCCAGGGGGCAGGGTGGATGGGGAAAGGTGGAGACCACTGATTTAGAGCAGCCTTCAATCTTGCACTTGGGGAATGTTAAGCCCAGAGACAAGTATGGGATCAAAGCCTACTGACCTATTTTCACTCTGTTCCTTTTTTGCCTACAGCCACTGGCAAGGCCCTAATACCCCCAGGTCTTTTCCGGTCCTCCTGCCCACCCCTCCAGTTCTACCAATGGCTGCCCACAACACTCAGGATGCAGCCCCAAGGAGCTGCCCATTTTCTCTTAGGAATCTTTTGTTCACTTGCCTGTGACCTTTGGGAGTCACATGGCATGCCATAGGCCCACGCTCCTCTCCTGTACTCAAATTTCTCTCCTCAACCTTCGCACCTCTTTTGAGACCCTCTGGAAAGCTGACCCTAGTCCTAACCACCCCAAAGCAATTCTATCTTCCTTCAGGGTTCTGATAGCATCCTTCCCTTTTTTCAAACCTCTACCGACTGCCATGGACATTCGCTTAGATGAATATTTCAGTATTGCTGTCTTGACCATGAGGGCAGGGGCAGCATCTTGTATCTTGCTTCTCAGTGGGTGCATGGGAAGCCCACTGTGCAAGATTGGTGATGAAATTGTGGATTGAATGAATAAATTAGCACCAGAGCCACACTGTCACCACAGAAACAGTGCCTGGGTCACTCTCTGGGTAAAACACTTTTTGAGAAAAATTTTAGACCAAATATTGAAAACACCATGTGGTGGATTTTAAGGATTAGGGCTCCATCAGCTACAAGGATAGATGAACCAAAGATACAAGTCTATATTGCAAATGAGCCAAAAATAGCCCCTTTGTTGTTTATGTTTTCACTGCTGACTGAGGCTCACCCTGAAAGCCTACTGGTGCCAATTTTAACATATCCAATTACTTTTAAAATAGTCCATACCAGCAAATTTTAGCAATTTACAGCCAGCCTATTTCGCATCCCTGCAGAACCTCACCAACAGCTGTTTCCACGGCTAAGACGAGCCATGCAGTTATAGCCCCTGCCTTTCAGAGCCCTCTGACCCAGAGATTCACGTTTTGATGCTTATGACATCACATGGACATGGCAGCTCCTTCTCCAATCTTCCCTGTCACTCACAAATTCCCTTGCACCCTCCCACCCTAATGGAGGGTCTCTTGCTTTGGGAACTTCCACACGGGGAACCCAATAAAATCGGTTTGAGTCATCGCCTTTCATGGTTGTTACTTTTTCCTTAATCAGCCCCAAATCCCTCTAACCTCCCATGCTCCTAGATAATGCCATCTTATAAATTTAATACACAGGACACATGTACTAAAGAAACTGTTGCCTAAGAACCCTGGGTTGGGAGGCTCTATGAGGGAAGCTGTGTGGTATATCTCTACCGCCGAGTTGGTGGAGCTGCACCTCAGCCTCCCAGAGCCCCAGCCTCTGATCAGCAGCAGCCAGGCACCCACCAGCCCTTGGTGGCAGACATGAACACAGAGTAGCAGTCCCCAAAGACACCTACACCTGGTCTTGATGGTTCTACTCTGGCAGCTGGGTATCAGACTCCCCAGATTCTCAGGGAGGTTCTGTCTTGTCTCCTTGGGGCTGGTTAATGACTTTCTCTAACTCTCCTTTCAGGATCTGTCTTTCCAGATTCTATAATTGCATCATGTCTTATTTCTGTAATGCTTTCCCTATTCTATCAGACCCCTGGTGGCCCTACTTCCCTTATTGAACCAGGGGTGCTCTACAATCATTTATCTGGGAAATTCTGCCCCTTCCCAGGGGAGTAATGGGCACACCTCTTTCCTAGGAACTGTCAGGCTGACAGGGCAGGGAGAAGGTCACCAGGAATTCTCAGGCCTTGGGATGTCTGTCCATCTAGCTAGAGTCTCCACTTAAAGCTGTGCATGATACCACCTCCTCGCTGTCTTTGTTGTTACTTGGGTTATTACACATGCCACCAGATGGTAGGAGAGTATCTTGAAGGAAGGATTCTTTCTTCTGTGCCAGCACCAACTACCACAAAGGTAGTTCCAGGGCCCACAGGTCACCACCACCAGTCTATGGTATACATTTCATAGCTCTGACTGACCTTAAGCGGTTCTAGGTCAATAGCCACTGGCTTCCTAAAATTAATGGGCTCTCCAAGAATCCTAGAAACTAAACTTAAAGCAGGCTGGGTGTGAACTTTTATAGTCCTCACCTATCCCAAACCCCATCATGAATGCCTCTCCCTTTGCATCCCTGCTTTGAAGGCTGCTGTGGCATGTTTTACCTCTATAATTGAAGCAAATGGCATTCTCACTGTGTGGCCAAGGTTGGGTGTCTCCCACCAGATGACAAACATGCTTGGGTTACATTATTATCAGGCTCTGTCCCTGATAGCTTCCCAGAACCCAAAGCATCAAAGCCAGGTTCCTGAAATTGGCTCATCAAGCTTTTGGACACTGCTCAGTTCATCTGTTCAACACCCTCCCTTGTGCTGGAAACATCACCCCATTTCCTTGGAGAGGACTGCTGCACCCCCACTAAGACCACCTGGTTCCAGAGGAGCAGCTTCTCTCTTCCAGGCCTCACATCCACCTTATGGGCATAAGCTGGAGTGATTTCAAGTCCTTTCTTAATACCTCTGATTAGAGCTAAGAAGAGATAGCCTTTTACACCCTAGTTAAAACAGAAGGAAAATGTGAGGACGAGCCCCATCCCTACTGTTGGCAGCTGTCTGGGTCTGGCCAGACCCAGCTGTTAGCTCTGCCAGTCTGTGGCTCCAACCTGGAGCACTGCCTCACCTTTGTGCCTCTTTACTTTTGCTCACACTGTCTCTGCTCAGGACACTTTTCCTCTATGGCCACTTGTGAAATCCCACTTGCCTCCCAAGTCACTTCCTCTGAGTAATGTTTGATGAGCATCAGGCCTTGGTGGCTGGCCAGGACCCAGCTCTTCTCAATCAAACCTCCATCCTCCATCCTCACCCTGAGCTGGAGCTGGTGGCAGCTGACAGGTGGGTGTATAGCTCTTACCTGTACAGGAGCCGGCCTCGGTCCCGAGCGCTGATCTTCCCCCACAATCCATTTTCAAAGGCGTCTTTGGCAGCAGCCACTGCCTTGTCAACATCGTTGACCTGGGCCAGGGACACCTGGCAGATAACCTGTGGTGGAGCAGAGCTCTGAACCCCTCCCTGAGCTCAATGGACACAGGCACAGCACCTGCCTGCTCCCCCCACCACCTGTGTGCATTCAGAGAAGAAAGTCTTCCAGAAGAAGGGCACTGGGAGAGAGCAACAACAAGAGGAAAATGGGGTCTAGGAAAGTCTGTTTGTGTTTCTACATGCCAGGGACCTTCATTTTCCCACTGATCCCACACAGGGCAACAGATTTGGTATGCAGACTAAGTTGGAGCATTTTCAAACCAAAAGCATAGATCCTCTAATTTAGTAAGTTTCAGCTGAAGTTTTATTTCTTAAATGGAATAGGCTGGACATTGGAGGTGACTATACAGGTCCTCTCTCTGCATTGCATGCCCTAAGAGTGCCCATATGCTCTACAGCACAGTTCTGTGCACAGTTGGGAGAGAGGAGCAGGAGGGGTGAGGTCAGTGCTTCCTTGCTGGTCACTATAGATAGCACCTGCTGGGCAGCCCTGTCCACACAGCCTCCATTCCAAGATCACCAAAATAGGTTTTGAGGTGGTAATAACACTCAATGTTCTTGTCCAAAGGCACTGTGCCCCTTGTTTATGTCCCCACATCTTGTCCATATCTTTGGGAAGAACTTTCTTTACAGTCCCCTCAAATGAGCCATTTTGAGTGTGCTATCTCTTTTCTGCAGGAACTGAAGTGATGCTGTAGGATGGGACAGAATAGAAAATGACCAGAATAAACCTGTAAGAATATATTCTGTTGTTCCTGGTATGTACGTGTGTGAGAATGCATGTGTGCACGGGTCATGATGTAAGAGGGCCATAATCAGGAATCTTGACAAACACAGGATTCAAAGAAAAAATTCTTGATCCTGGGGTACAAATATTTGAAAAGGTGGGGGCCTATGCTGGGATAACTGTTGAAGTGTGGAGGGGGATGGAATGGTTTTGCTTTCCTTGGGAAGTTTTAACTCTATTCCTAGTCTATGAAGCTGGCTCAAGACCCTTTAGGGTCCTCTGGCCCCCAACCCCTGCCAACCTATCCACATTATGTCTCCCTTTATGCCATTACTATAGGTAAGTCTAGAGACTGACTGCAATCCTTTTGTGTCCAAGTAGAAGTCCCCTGGGACAGGACTCCCAGAGGTCAGATGGGAGAGCACACCATAGATGGGAAAGCAGTGGGAAGGAGGAAAGGAGTGGGTGCTGGGCCTGCACTCACACTTCCATCTGCCGGGTTGATAGTCTCATAGGTCTTGCCACCCTCAGCATCCACAAACTTGCCGCCAATGAAAAGCTGGTGGGGCATTTGGAGGACCCGTTTGTTCACTGTCTTTTCCACCTGGGAAGGAAAATTTCATAGGTTTTAGCTGTAGTGTGGATTCTTCTTAAATGGGCAACAGTGACTGACACAAACCCACAAGGAGACCTAAGAAACACTTAAATGGATAGACAACCACTGGCATGTGAGTGGTCCTGAGTGGTAGGAAGAAATGAAGAGCATAGACTCTGAGGCCAAACTGCATGAATGAAAGTCCCAGCTATTTACCTGCTATGTGAGCTCAGGCTGTTTGTTTGACCTTCATACATAGGAAGGAGGTGGATAGGCCCTTGTAAGCCACCAAACTGACCCCAGCCCCAACACTCACTTCCCTACAGATCTGCAACTCCAAGCTGAATGCAGGAGCCTCCGTGATGCCAACTCCTCCCTGAAAACTGCTCATCGGTCATTTTCCCACAAACCCAAAGTCGAACTGAGGTCCATCCTGATACCTGTACTTTCTTTATCAGCTTTTGTTTCAAACTACCAGCCAAACAAACTACCCCAAAACTAATTACTATGAGATGTTGTAGCTTGCCAGGATAACCTGGGGATACATTTCAAGAGTTTCTTTAAGAAACGGACTTGCAATTACTTCATCACCTTTCCAAATACAAGAAGAATGTATAGGAATATGTTTTCCTTATTGGAAAAGCATCACACATTATTCCTTTTTCTCTTGCTTTCTTTTTGTTCTATTATTTCAATGAAAATAACTTAATGCAGAGAATTGGTGACATAGGTGATGGAATAGCTGAGAAGCTATAAGTCAACTCAGAGATCAGCAATAGCAGGAATCCACTGTCATCACTAAATTCTAGGGACAAATGGAGGAGATGGTTGTACCAGGAATAGGGGATAGGGCCACCCAGGGGAACCAGAGTTGAGGCAGGATAATCTAAGAGAAGATGAAGGCACGGTAAAGATGAAGCTGAAAAGCCCACGAAAGGAGAAAGGAGAGTAAAAGCCTCTCCTCATTATCTTGGTTTCATGTCTTGGGACTTGAAACTTATCCTATATACTGAGCTTCATACAGACATTTCTTCTATTGAGTTTGCCCTACTACCCTGAGGAGCAGCTCATCCAGAGCTGCCAGAGAGAGCCTGTGGCACTGAAGGATGGGCTTTTGGGGGTTCTGCCTTCCTATACATTTAGGATTCTCCCATGTGTCATTTTGGATCCATAGCAGTAGATTTCTGAGGGTTCTACCATGTTCAGGTGGAGGAACCCAGAACTTACATAGTCAATGTTGCACTCAATCTCTTTGTCATCCCCTCGAAGCTTTCTCACTAACAGTTGGATGAAGTCCTTGAAGGTGGTTGCCATGTAAACATCTTCATTTTCTAATTCCACACCATCACACAGTTCTTTCACTTCTTCTATCAGTCTGGAGGAAAGGAGATTTTAAAGAAGAATAGGAGGTAGAAAGAGGCATGATAGACACTCATTGTTCTAGCAGCAGAGGTGGCAGTGCCAAATACGTTTATCTGTACGGGATCTTCATCCCAGCACCCAGAGCATGAATATTAGTCTAGAATTGGGTTTAAAACCCCAATTCATGGAATCAGAAAGCCCTGGTTTCAAGTTCTGGCTCCACCACTTACTAATTTGTGACAATGAACAAGTGAAAAACTTCTGAGTTTTAGTTTCTTCACTGCAATGGAATAATAATAGCTCCACTACTATATTGTAATGAGTAAATGAGAGAATTCAACTATTAATAATTTTCAAAAGATACTGTTAAACATTAAAAAACAAGCTACAGATTGGGAGAAAATATTCCCAAATCATATAGCTCATAAAGGACTTTCATTCAGAATATATAACTTTCAAAACTCAACACTAAGAAAAAAACAATCTGAAGATCAAAACTATGAAAAAAACAAAACAAAACAATCTGCCTTGGCTGGTAGCACAGTGGATAAGGCATTGGCCTGTGAACCCAAAGGTCACAGGTTCGATTCCCCAGCCAGGACACATAACCAGGTTGCAAACCAAGTCTCCAGTCAGGTCTGTGGCTGGAGGCAGGTGAAAAGCAACCATACATTGATGTCTCTCTTCCACTCTGCCTCTCTCCCACCCCCTCTTTCTAAAAATAATTAAATAAAATCTTTAAAAAAAAAACCTAAGTAAAAATGGTCAAAAGACTGATCAGCTGTTTTACTAAAGAAATATGGATAACATATGAAAAGATGTTGAACACCATTGCTCATTAAGGAGAAGCAAGTTAAAACCACAAGTATGGCTAGATACTCATTAGAATACAGTATATAAAATTATAAAGCCCCAACAGCCCAAAACCTATGGGATACAGCAAAGGTAGTTCTCACAGGGAAATTTATAGCAATACAGGCCTTCCAAAAAAGGTTACAAGAAGTTTATAAAAACCTAACCACAAAGCTGCAAGAACTAGAGGAGCAACAACAAAGCCCAGAGCAAGAGAGAAGGAAGGAAATCATCAAGATCAGAGCAGAACTAAATAACTCAGAGATTCAAACTACAATTCAAAGAATCAACAGGTCCAGGAGCTGGTTCTTTGGAAAAATAAACAAAATTGACAAGCCCTTATCCAGACTCATCAAGAAAAAGAGAGAGAGGACCCAAATAAACAGAATCAGAACTGAAAGAGGGGAAATCACAACTGATACCTCAGAAATACAAAAGATTGTAAGAAATTACTACAAACAACTATATGACAAGAAATATGACAACCTGGATGAAATGGACACATTTCTGGAA
>PVIW01011826.1:0-35350 GCA_004026585.1 Noctilio leporinus | reverse complement strand
GGGGAGGGGGAAGGAGGGGAGAAAAAAAGGGATGGATGTAATACAACAACAATAAAATTAAAAGAAAAAAAAAAACAAAAAAAACAAATGCTATATTTCCTTATTTTGGGGACATTTTCTTCACCTTGCTAATATTACTAATGTTTGCAACACAAATTATGATAAAAAATAAAGTGGGATAGGACAAATATTAATATCATATCCTTGTCATTTTTCACTTTCACAATGTAATTTGATAATTTACATACGAGCTTTTAAATTTAAATTTAGGGTGAGAGATATTGATTGAAAAAAAAAACACCTATTTTTTTCTGTTATATTCTCACTGAAATTCAAATTTTTATTTCATTTTTTTAAAATTTTATTGTTGTTGTATTACATACATCCCCTTTTTACTCTGCTCTGTCCCTCCCCATGCACCCATTCCCCCAAAACTCAATACCACCTGTAATCCATGTCCATGGTTCCTTTATACTAGATTTTTCTCTAAACTGCTCCCCTTCATTGCCTCTTCCTGCTCCCTCCCCTCAATCCTCTTCCCCCTGACCACTGAAGGCCTATTCACTGTATTCATATATTTGGTTCTGTTTTGCTTGTTGTTAGTTTTGTTCATTATTGTCCTGTAACAGGTGAGATTATATGGTATTTGTCCTTCACTAACTGGCTTATTTCACTAAGCATAATACTCTCCAGTTCCATCCATGTTGTTGCAAAGGGTACAAGTTCCTTCTTTATTTCTGCTGTATAGTATTCCATTGTGTAAATGTACCAAAATTTTTTGATCCAATCATCCACTGATGGGCAATTAGGTTGTTTCTAGCACTTGGCCATCGCAAACAGTGCTGTTATGAACATAGGTGTACATAGGTTCTTATGAATTGGTGTTTCAGGATTCTTTGGGTATAGTCCAAGTAGCAGAATTGCTGGATCAAAAGGCAGTTCGATATTTAGTTTTATGAGGAAACCCCATACTGTTTTCCACAGTGGCTGCACCAGCCTACATTCTCACCAACAGTGCAAGAGGGTTCCCTTTGCCCCACATCCTTGCCAACACTTGTTGTTTGTTGATTTGCTGATGATTGCCATTCTGACAGGAGTGAGGTGGTATATTATTGTGGTTTTAATTTGCATCTCTCTGATGACTAGTGATGTTGAGCATTCTTTCATATGCCTCTGGGCCCTTGCTATATCTTCCTCAGTGAGTTATCTGTTCAGGTCCTTTGTCCATTTTTTAATTGGTCTGTCTGTCTCCCTGGTGTTGAGTTGCATTAACTCTTTATATATTTTGGAGATCAGACCATTATCTGAGGTATCATTGGCAATTATGTTTTCCCATGCAGTTGATTGATTCCCTTTGAATTTTGCTGATATTTTCATTAGCTGAACAGAAACTTTTCAATTTGATATAGTCCCATTTGTTGATTCGTTCTTTGATTTCCTTTGCCCTTGGTGAAGTATCAGTAAACATATTTCTGCATAGGATATCCAAATGTTTACTGCCTATATTTTTCTATAGGACCTTTATGGTGGCACTGCTTATGTTTCAATCCCTTATCCATCTTTAGTTTATTCTGGTGTGTGGTGTAAGTTGGTGGTCCAGCTTTATCTTTTTGCATGTTGCTGTCCAGTTCTCCCAACACTATTTGTTGAAGAGACTGTTTTTATTCCATTGGATGTTCCTTCCTTCTCTGTCAAATATGAGTTGACCATAGAGTCCTGGGTTAATTTCTGGGCTCTCTATTCTGTTCCATTGATCTATATGTTTATTCTTATGCCAGTTCCAGGCTGTTTTGATGACAGTGCCTTGTAGTATTGTTTGAAGTCCAGTATTATGATTCCTATTACCTTGTTCTTCTTTCTGAAGATTGTTGTGGCTATTTGTGGGCATTTTTGGCTCCATATAAATTTTTGAAGTATTTTTCCTATCTCTGTGAAGTCTGTCATTGGTATTTTAATTGGGATTGCATTGAATCTATAGATTGCTTTGGGTAGTATGGCCATTTTAATGATGTTAATTTTTCCCATCCATGAACATGGTATATACTTCTATTTATTTGTATCTTCCTTGATTTCTTTCTTAATTGTTCTGTAGTTTTCTGAGTACAGGTATTTTATCTCCTTAGTTAAGTTTATTCTTAGGTACTTTATTTTTCTTGTTGCTATGGTAAATGGGATTTGGTTTTTTTGCTTCTATTTCTGTTGTTTCATTATTGGTATACAAAAATGCTTTTGATTTCCAGATATTGACTTTATGCCCAGCTATTTTACTAAATTTGTTTTTTGGGTTGAGTAAGTTTTTGGTGGAGCCTATCGGGTTTTGTATGTACACTATTACATCATCTGCAAATAATGACAGTTTGACGTCCTCCTTTACAATTTGGATAACTTTAATTCCTTTTCTTCTCTGATGACTATAGCTAGAACTTCCAAGACAATGTTGAATAGAAGTGGGGAAAGTGGACAGACTTGCCTTGTTCCTGATGATAGAGGGAAAGCTTTCAGTTAAGCCCATTGAGTATGTTGGCTTCAGGTTTCTCATAGATGGCCTTTATGATGTTGAGGTATGCTCCCTCTATTCCCATTTTGCTGAGGGTTTTTTATCATAAATCGTTGCTGTACTTTATCATATGCTTTTTCAGCATCTATTGATATCATATGGTTTTTGTCTTTCAATTTGTTGATGTGGTATATTACATTCATTGATTTACCAATGCTGTACCATCCTTGCATCCCTGGGATGAAGTCCACTTGATCATGGTGTATTATCTTTGTAATATACAGCTGAATCTGATTGGCCAATATTTTGTTGACAATTTCAGAATTTATGTTCATCAGAGATATTGGCCTATAGCTTGCTTTCTTAGTTATGTCTTGCCCTGGTTTTGGGATTAGAATAATATTGGCCTCATAGAAAGAGTTTGGGAGTCTTCCCTCTTACTATACTTTTTGGATAGGTTGAGAAGGATAGGAGTTAGTTTTTCTTTAAATGTTTGGTAAAATTCACCTGTGTAGCCATCTGGTCCAGGGCTTTTGTGCTTTGGGAGATTTTGGATTACTTCTTTAATTTCATTAGTTGTTATTGGCCTATTCAGGCTTTCTGCTGCTTCTGGGTTCAGTTTTGGTAGATTATACCTTTCCAGAAATGTGTCCATTTCATCCAGGTTGTCATATTTTTTGTCATATAGTTATTTGTAGTAATTTCTTTCAATCTTTTGTATTTCTAAGGTATCAGTTGTGATTTCTCACCTGCCCATTCTGATTCTGTTTATTTGGGTCCTCTCTCTCTCTTTCTTGATGAGTCTGGATAAAGGCTCATCAATTTTGTTTATTTTTTCAAAGAACTAGCTCCTGGACCTGTTGATTCTTCAAATTGCAGTTTGAATCTGTGAGTTATTTAGTTCTACTCTGATCTTGATGATTTCCTTCCTTCTACTTCCTCTGGGTTTTGTTTGTTGTTGCTCCTCTAGTTCTTGCAGCTTTATGGTTAGGTTGTTTTTTTATAAACTTCTTATGACCTTTTTAGGAAGGCCTGTATTGCTATAAATTTCCCTCTGAGCACTGACTTTGCTGTATCCCATAGGTTTTGGGCTGTTGTGTGTTCATTGTTATTTGTTTCCAGGAACTTTTTAATTTCATCTTTGATTTCATTGTTAACCCATTCATTGTTTAAAAGCATGTTATTCAGTCTCCATGAGTTAGAGAATTTTTGTTTTTTTCCCTTGAGATTGGTTTCTAGTTTCAAGCCATTGTGATCTTGGAAGATGCTTTGTATGATTTCAATTTTCCTGTATTTGTGATGGCTTGTCTTGTGACATACCATGTGTTCTGTCTTAGAGATGATCCATGTGCATTTGAAAAGAATGCGAATTTTGCTTCTTTGGGGTAGAAGACTGTGTACACATCAGTTAGGTCCATTTCTTCTAGAATGTTGTTCAATGCCACAACATCTTTGGGGATTTTTTGTTTGGAAGATCTGTCCATTGTTGATAGTGCGGTATTAAAATCCCCTACTATTAGTGTGTTGCTGTTTATGTCTTTCTGAAAGTCCTTCAAGATTTTCCTTATATTTTTCGGAACTCCTACATTGGTTGCATACATGTTTACCAGAGTTATTTCTTCTTGATGGATTTTTCCTTTAAGTATTATACAATGTCCTTCTTTATCCCTTTTTATGGCTTTCATTGTAAAATCTATTTTGTCTGAAATCAGTATTGCTACTCCAGCTCTTTTATAGTGTTTTTGCTTGATATATATTTTTCCATCCCTTCAGTGTCAATGTGTGTTGACCTTTTGTTCTGAGGTGGGTCTCTTGAAGACAGCATATATGTGGGTCCTGTTATCTTATCCAGTCACCTACCCTATGTCTTTTGATTGGTGCATTTAATCCATTTACATTTAAGGTGATATTGATTGATACTTATTCATTGCCATTTTCTCCCTTTGTATCTGTATTCTTCTTTGACTGTCTCTGTTTCTTCATTTTCTTTCTTTCTTTCTTTCTTTCTTTCTTTCTTTATTTATTTATAAAGCAGTTCCTTTAGCATTTCTTGCAATGCTGGTTTGGTAGTGATGTATTCTTTAATTTTTTTTTTGTCTGGCAATCTCCTTATTTCTCCTTCTATCCCGAATGAGAACCTTGCTGGGTAGAGTATTCTTGGTTGCAGGCCTTTGTTTACCATTACTTGAAATACTTTTGCTATTCCCTTCTGGCTTGAATTGTTTCTGTTGAATAATTCTTTGATAGCCTTATTGGAGGCCCCTCATATGTTATTTGTCATTTCTCCCTTGATGCTTTTAGGATTCTCTCTTTGTATTTGAAATTAGCCATTTTAATAATAATGTGCCTTGGTGTTTGTCTATTTGGATTGATCTTCATTGGGACCCTCTGTGCTTCCTGAACTTGATTAATATTTTCACTCATCATATTAGGGAAATTTTCTTTCATGACTTTTTTGACCAGGTTTTCCATTCCTTGTTTCTCTTATCCTTCTAGTATCCCTATGATATGGATGTTGTTATGCTTCATGTTGTCCTACAGCTCTCTTAAACCTACTTCAATCTTGTTCAGCCTTTTTCATTCTCTTGTGCTGTCTTGGAGTATTTGTCTACATTATCCTCCAACTTGCTGATCCCATCCCCTGCTTCCTCTAGCCTACTGTTGATTCCTTCTACTGTATTCTTCAATTCAGAAATTGTATTCTTCATTTTCTCCTGGCACTTATTGGTAGTTTCTATGTCCTTTTTGATGCTGTTGTAGCTCTCAGTAAGTCCCTTGTACTTCCCTGGAGCTGTTTATAGTTTTCTTTGACCTGGCTAAGCTCATTGAGCTTCTCTATCATCATTCTTTTGAATTCCTTATCTGATATTGCAGGTGCCTCTGTTTCATCTGGTCATTTTTCTGGGGATTCCTCCTTTCCTTTTGTGATGGACTGATTCTTTTTCCCCCCATTTTGGGTGTCTGTTGTTGCTTACTTTTTTATTTTTATTTTTTTCCTTAGATTAATCTGCTTTGCTTCATTGCCTTAGTTGAGCACCCTTCTGTAATAGGAGATTTGTGGAGTTCAATGTTACAGTCTCCCAGATTTTCTCCACTTGTTGTTCTTGGTGTGGCCTTTATTTGGGCTGTCTTGTTATATTCTGGATTGATTGTGTATGTCGCTCCTTTCCTTCCAGTCAATACGCTCCTTCTATCCCTTCTCACATAAAGGAGGAGAGGGAGAATCAGAAAGCCTCAAGTATGAGTGAACAGTGTAAGCCTATGTATATGGTTGCTACATTTGCTTCCCTGTTCACCTTTAGTGATCTCTGATTGGTCCAGGTGGAGCCAGGATCTGTAGGCTTTTAGCAGGAAAAAAAAAAAAAGATAGTTATAATAACAAGAAAGGGTTTAGGTGGCTGTTCATCCTTAATGATCCCTGTTTGGTCCAAGTGGAGCCAGGACCTGTGGGCATAGAGCAGAGAGAGAAAAAAAATTGAAAAAAGAAAAAGAAAAAAAAAGAGGAAAAATAACAAGAAAAAGAAAATAATATTAATAAAGAAAGGATTTAGGTGGCTATTTACCCTTTATGATCTCTGATTGGTCCAGGTGGAGCCAGGACCTGTGGGCTTTAACAGGAAGAAAAGAAAAAGAGAAAAAGGAAGAAAGAAAAGAATAAAGAAAGGGTTTAGGTGGCTGGGGAGGGGAGGAATACTTAGATTGAGGACTGGGAATGTGTTGTAGCCAGAGAGTGAGTAGACTTTAAAACAAGAATAGGGGGAGGGTCTTGGGTATTTAGGTGGATTGAGATAAGGAGGGATTAAAAATATGTGGGAAGTAACTTCTGAAAAGGATATGTTGGGCATTAATAGTTCATGTAGCTTTCGGTATAACTCAGGTGCTTGAGATTAGCAGCAATCCATTTCCTGAGGATGCCTCTTTTTCTTGGTCAGGTCTCTGCAGTCTACAGTCTAGCTGGTCTTGGAGTGGCAGGGGCTATGATTGTCACAGTTAGGGCTGATTCTGAGTGTCAGCCCCCAAGTAGGCTGGGCCTTCAGTAGCCTAACTGGGTTTTAGGGCTGCCTGTATTCTGGGGCCCGCAGGGTGTCCCCTCCAACTCCTGGTGGAGGTTCCTGCCTGTGATGGGCACCTGGCACCCCTGCAGGGCAGCCTGCAACCTGGCTAGTTCCTGTGATGAGTGTCCCTGCCCCTGCAGCTCCATGAGGAGGTAGCCCCAGTCTGCCAACACTGCCCAGCTCCCCGGGGTGAGGGCCAATCCTCCAAACAGACCAGCTCTCAGAGGAGTCCTTTACACTACCACTCTGATGGGCCCCTCCCAGCGCCTCTGCAGTGTGGCCCTTGTTGTGGCAATGGGTGGGTCAGTTGTCCCAGCTACAAGTTCCTGGCTCACAGTTTGGGGTTTCTGAGGGAGCCTGGGGGTCTGTGTGGGTGCGCAGGGCTGGGCCACCCCCATCGCAGGGGCTTCAAGCTGCTGTTTCCCCAGTGGCCCAGCAGCACTGTTTTTGCCTCCACCCCACCCCACACCCCCGGCTGGTGTACTTCCCTGCTCCCCCATTCCTGCTCCTGGCTTTCTCTTCTCCATCTCTCGCCCAGTGAAGAGCTTCCTCTCCCTGTTGCTGGAGTGAGGCTCTCACACAGTCCCTCCCCTGCAGGAGTTCAATTCCTGGTTTTCTCTGGAGTTTGCCCTCACCGTCCACACTTCACTGTTCAGATTTCTAGTCACCAGGGAGCCTGAAACTGGCTTCAGTTAAAGATGCCCCTCTGAGTAGAGCCTCCACTGCCCAGAGACCTTGGCCTGCCAGCCGGTTTGCAACTATCTCACCTGCTCTCCTGTAGGTCTCTGCTGCCTCTAGGCTGTGCTCCCCTGAGTCCAGATGCTGACTGCTCCACTTCTTAGGGACCTGAAGATGTCTAACACTCCCTATCCTATCCTCCAGCTGCTCTGGTACTCGAGAACACCATCAGCACTGCTCTCTACTCTGTTGCCATCTTTGATCTCCGATATTCAGCTTTAATGTTCCTCTAGTGAGAGAGGAGTACTATTTTCCCCAAAGAAAATGACTTTTGTATTGCATTCCTGAAATAGACTAAATTAAACAATTTTATTTTTTGCCTCTGAAAATCTTCTGCCTATCCTTGATCTCATACAGAAACAATGGCTTGCCAGCCAAGGTTCACATAATCTACCTTTGATGTACATAACCAACATCAAAATGTGATGAGCCCTTCAAACAATGTGATTAAGCCTTACTAAAGTTTGTGGCAATGACCATTTGTACAGTTACTCTGACCTTGAGCTAATTCAAAACTGGTCTTCAGTCTTTGTGAGAAGTGGTTTATTTCTGGTCCATCTACATTTCCTGTTGTGGTAGGAAAGCTTAAAATCTTGTGATATTCAATCAGACTCTCTTGGGTGTGCCTTATGTTCCAATACCAGGGCCCCAACCAAACCTGGGAGACTGGTTGAAACTTTGCCTAACATAGGATGACTCAGTTTACCACTTTTAATCACCTTTTCTGTTGCTTGGGTGTCCTGGAGTGTTGGTAAAAGAGAAAAAATATATCAGGATTAGGTCTCTGAATTTGCATTCATTTTTTATTTTGAATCTTCAAGTTCTGGCTTCCAATACTTCTCTGAGATGAAACAGATTCATTTTAACATGTTTTGTCCAGTTGCCTAGTCCCAACCAAACTCCAGAGAAAGTAAGTATTTTTTTTAATTAGTCTACCATCTCCAGAAGTTCATCTACTGTGGTAATGAAATGTGGTAAGCACATTGGTACTTTAAAGAAAATTGAAATAGAATAACAATAATATAGCATAAGACTGTATTATTGAGAAAGTATATCAAGTACCAAGCTAGTGATGAAGAAAAAATTGTTAAGAAGTTAAAGGAGGAGGAAAGATGGCAACAGAGTAGAGAACAGTGCTGATGGTGTTCTTGAGTACCAGAGCAGCTAAAGGACAAGATAGGAAGCGTGAGATGTCTTCAGGACCCTAAGAATTGGAGCAGTCAGCATCTGGACACAGGGGAGTACAGCCCAGAGGCAGCGGAGACCAGCAGGAGAGTAAGTGAGGTGGTTTTTGACCAACCAGCCGGCAGGCCGAGGTTGGCTCTGGGCAGAGGTGGCTCTGCACAGAGGCGAGCCTTTGACTGAGGCCAGCTCCGGGCTCCCTGGCGACTAAAAGTCTGAGCAGTGAAGTGCAGGCAGCGAGGGCAAATGCCATAGGGAATGTGGAATTGACCTCCTGCAGGGGAGGGACTGTGTGAGAGACTCACTCCAGCAACAGGGAGAGGAAGCTCCTCACAGGGCTAGAGGCAGAGGAGAAGAGTCTTGCGGGGAACAGAAGCAGGGGTAGTGAGGAAGTGCACTGGCCGGGGCAACGAGATGGCTGAAAACGGTGCTGCTGGGCCACCAGGAAAACAGCAGCTTGAAGCCCCTGCAAAAGGGGAGGCCCAGCCCTGTGCAACCAAACAGGCCCCCAGGCTCCAAAGAAACTCCAAACTGTGAGCCGGGAACTAGTAGTTGGGGCAACTGACCAGCCCATTGCCTGAGACAAAGGCCTCACTGCCCATGCTTGGGAGGGACTCATCACAGAGGTCACGTAAAGGACTCCTTGGAGAGCTGGTTGGCTTGGAGGATTGGCGATCACCCTGAGGGGGCTAGGCGGTGTTGGTGGACAGGGGCTGCCTCCTCCGGAAACTGTGGGGGTGGGGCCAGTTGTCACAGGGACCGGTGAGGTTGGGGGCTGCCCTGCAGGGGTGCTAGGTGCTCCTCACGGGCAGGAACCTCCGACAGGAGAGGGAGGGGACACCCTGTGGGCCCCAGAATACCGGGGCAACCCTAAAACCGAGCTAAGCTGCAGAAGGCCCAGCGTACCTGGGAGCAGACACTCAGAATCAGCCCCGACTGTGACAGTCAGAGGCCCTGCCATGCACCAAGACTGGCTAGAATATAGACTGCAAAGTCCTGACCAAGAAAAAGAGGCAGCCTCAGGAAACAGACTGCTGCTAATGTCAAGCACCTGAGTTATACCGAGAGCTATACGAACTATTAATCCCCAACATATCCTTTGCAAAAGTTATTTCTCAAATATTCTTAATCCACCCCCATACATCAATCCTCCTAAATACCCAAGATCCTCCCCCTATTCTTGAATTAAAGTCTACTAACGCTCTGGCTATAACGCATTTCCAGTCCTCAATCTAAATATTCCTCCCTTCCCCAGCCACCTAAACCCTTTCTTTACTCTTTTTCTTCCTTCCTCTTTCTTTTTCTTTCCTCTTTTCTTTTTTTTCTTTTTTTTTTTTCTTTTCTTCCTGGTAAAGCCCAGAGGTTCTGGCTCCACCTGGACCAATCAGAGATCATAAAGGGTGAACAGACACCTAAACCCTTTCTTTATCAATAGTGATTTCTCTTTGTCTTGTGACTTTCTCCCTTTCTTTCTTTTTTTTCTTTGCTAAAAGCACTCAGGTCTAGGCTCCATCTGGACCAATCAGGGATTATTAAGGGTGAACAGCCATATAAACCCTTTGTTCTTATTATTTTTATCATTTTTATTTCTTTTATCCTTTTGCTTATTTTTTTTGTTTTGTTCTGTTTTGTTTTTTTTGTTTTTTCTTCTAAAAGCCCACAGGCCTAGAATACAACCAGACAGCCAAAATAAAGGACACACCAAGAAGAGCAAGTGGAGAAAATCTGGGAGACTGCAACATTGAACTCCACAAATCTCCTATCACAGAAGGGTGCGCAACTAAGGCAAGGAAGCAAAGCAGGTTAAACCAAGGGAAAATAAATAAATAAATAAATAAATAAATAAATAAAAAGCAAGCAAGAACAGACACTCAAAATGGGGGAAAAAAGAATCAGTCCATCACCAAAAGGAAAGGAAGAATCCCCAGAAAGACCACAAAATGAAACAGAGGCACCTGAAATATCAGATAAGGAATTCAAAAGAATAATGATAAAGAAGCTCAGTGAGCTCAGCCACATCAAAGAAAACTATAAACAACTCCAGGAGAACTGCAAAGAACTCCAGGGAAATTACAAAGAATTTGAGGGAAGTTACAAGGAACTTACTGAGAACTACAACATCATGAAAAAGGACATAGAAACTATCAATAAGTGCCAGGAGGAAATGAAGAATCCAATTTCTGAATTGAATAATACAGTAGAAGGAATCAAGAGTAGGCTAGAGGAAGCAGAGGACCAGATCAGTGAGTTGGAGGATAATGTAGACAAATACTCCAAGACAGTACAAGAGAATAAAAAAAGCTGAATAAAACTGAAGAGGAGTTAAGAGAACTGCAGGACAACATGAAACATAACAACATCCGTATCATAGGGATACCAGAAGGAGAAGGGAAACAAGGAATGGAAAACCTGTTCAAAAAAGTCATGATAGAAAATTTCCCTAACAAGAGGAGTGAAAACATTAATCAAGTACAGGAAGCACAGAGGGCCCATATGAGGATCAATGCAAACAGACCACCACCAAGGCACATTATTATTAAAATGGCTAATTTCAAAGACAAAGAGAGAATCCTAAAAGCATCAAGACAGAAAAGACAAATAACATACAAAGGAAATCCAGTAAGCCTATAAAATGATTATTTAACAGAAACAATTCAAACCAGAAGGAAATGGCAAAAAGTATTTCAAGTAATGGTAAATAAAGGCCTGCAACCAAGAATACTCTACCAAGCAATGCTCTCATTCAACATAGAAGGAGAAATAAGGAGTTTCCCAGACAAAAAATGACTAAAAGAATACATCTCTACCAAACCAGCATTGCCAGAAATTCTAAAGGGTCTGCTATAAATAAAGTAAACAAATAAAATGAAGAAACAGAGAATGCCAAAGAGGAATACAGATACAAAGGGAGAAAATGGCAATGAATAAGTATCAATCAATAATAACCTTAAATGTAAATGGATTAAATGCACCAATCAAAAGACGTAGGGTAGCCAAATGGATAAGACAACATGACCCACATATATGCTGTCTTCAAGAGACCCAATCAGAACAAAAGAGCAACAAAGATTGAGAGTGAAGGGATGGAAAAATATAGATCAAGCAAATGGACGTGAAAAAAAACTGGAGTAGTAATACTGATTTCAGACAAATGGATTTTACAATGAAGGCCTTAAAAAGGGACAAAGATGGACATTTCATAGTACTTAAGGGAACAATCCATCAAGAAGAAATAACTCTGAGAAACATGTATGCACCCAACATAGGAGCTCCGAAATACATAAGGAAAATCTTGGATGACATTAAGAAAGACATAGACAGCAACACACTATTAGTAGGGGATTTTAATACCCCACTATCAACAATGGACAGATCTTCCAAACAAAAAATCCCCAGAGATACTGTGGCATTGCACAACACTACAGGAAATGGACCTAACTGATGTATACAGAGTCTTTTACCCCGAAGAAGCAAAATACACATTCTTTTCAAATGCACATGGATCATTCTCCAAGACAGACAACATGGTATGACACAAGACTAACCTCCACAAATATGGGAAAATTGAAATCACACAAAGTATCTTCTCAGATCACAATGGCTTGAAACTAGAAACCAATATCAAGGGAAAAAATCAAAAATTCTCTAACTCATGGAGACTGACTGAATAACATGTTTTAAGCAATGAAGGGGTCAACAACGAGATGAAAGATGAAATCCAAAAGTTCCTAGAAACAAATGGCAATGAACACACAACAGCCCAAAACATATGGGATATAGCCAAGGCATTTCTCAGGGGAAGGCCTTTATAGGGGAAATTTATAGCAATACAGGCCTTCCAAAAAAGGTTACAAGAATTTAATAAAAACAACCTAACCTAACAACAATGCTGCAAGAACTAGAGGAGCAACAACAAACAAAGCCCAGAGCAAATAGAAGGAAGGAAATCATCAGGATCAGAGCAGAACTAAATAACTCAGATTCAAACTACAATTCCAAAAATCAACAGGTCCAGGAGCTGATTCTTTGTAAAAATAAACAAAATTGACAAGCCTTTATCCAGACTCATCAAGAAAAAGAGAGGGCCCAAATAAACAGAATCAGAACTGACAGAGGAGAAATCACAACTGATACCTCAGAAATACAAAAGATTGTAAGAAATTACTACAAACCACTATATGATAAAAAAAAAAAAATATGACAACCTGGATGAAATGGACACATTTCTGGAAATGTATAATCTACCAAAACTGAACCCAGACGAAGCAGAAATCCTGAATAGGCCAATAACAACTAATAAAATTAAAGAAGTAATTCAAAATCTCCCAAAGCACAAAAGCCCTAGACCAGATGGCTACACAGGTGAATTTTCCAAACATTTAAAGAAGAACTAACTCTTATCCTCCTCAAACTATACCAAAAATTTCGGGAAGAGTGAAGACTCCCAAACTGTTTCTATGAAGCCAATATTGTTCTAATCCCAAAACCAGGGCAAGATACAACTGAGAAAGAAAGCTAGAGACCAATATCTCTGATGAACATACATGCTAAAATTCTCAACAAAATGTCAGCCAATCAGATTGGGCAGTATATCACAAAGATCATACATCATGATCAAGTGGGCTTCATCCCAGGGATGCAAGGATGGTACAGCATTCATAAATCAATAAATGTAATACACTCCATCGACAAATTGAAAGAAAAAAAAAACATATAATTATTTCAATAGATGCTGAAAAAGCACTTGATAAATTGCAGTAACCATTTATGATAAACATCCTCAGCAAAATGGGAATAGAGGGAACATACCTCAACATCATAAAGGCCATCTATGAGAAACCTGAAGCCAACATCATACTTAATGGACAAAAACTGAAAGCTTGTCCCCTAAGATCAGGAGTGAGACCAGGCTTTCCATTTTCTCCACTTCTATTCAACATTGTCTTGGAAGTTCTAGCTATAGCCATCAGAGAAGTAAAAGGAATCAAAGGTATCCAAATTGGAAAGGAAGAAGTCAAACTGTCATTATTTGCAGATGATGTAATAGTGTACATACAAAACCCGATGGGCTCCACCAAAAATTTACTCAACCTCATAAGCAAATTTAGCAAAATAGCTAGGTATAATGTCAATATCCAGAAATCAAAAGCATTTTTGTATACCAATGATGAGACAACAGAAATAGAAGTGAAAAAACAAATCCCATTTACCATAACAACAAGAAAAATAAAGTACCTAGGAATAAATTTAACTAAGGAGGTAAAAGACCTGTACTCAGAAAACTACAGAACAATTAAGAAAGAAATCAAGGAAGATACAAATAAATGGAAGCATATACCATGTTCATGGATGGGAAGAATCAACATCATTAAAATGTCCATACTACCCAAAGCAATCTACAGATTCAATGCAATCCCAATTAAAATACCAATGACAGACTTCACAGAAATAAAAAAAAAGACTTCAAAAATTTATATGGAGCCAAAAACGCCCACAGATAACCACAGCAATCTTGGGAAAGAAGAACAAGGTAATAGGAATCACAATACCGGACTTCAAAGAATACTACAAGGCTACTGTCATCAAAACAGCCTGGAACTGGCATAAGAATAGACATATAGATCAATGGAACAGAGTAGAGAGCCCAGAAATTAACCCAGGACTCTATGGTCAACTAATATTTGACAAAGGGGGAAGGAACATCAAATGGAGTGAAAACAGTCTCTTCAACAAATGGTGTTGGGAGAACTGCACAGCAACATGCAAAAAGATAAAACTAGACCACCAACTTACACCATACACCAGAATAAACTCAAGATGGGTAAAGGATTTAAACATAAGCAGTGCCACCATAAAGGTCCTTGAGAAAAATATAGGCAGTAAACTTTTGGATATCCTACACAGAAATATGTTTATTGATACTTCACCAAGGACAAAGGAAATAAAAGAACAAATCAACAAATGGTTCTATATGAAATTGAAATTTTTCTGTTCATCTAAAGAAAATATCAGCAAAATTCAAAGGGAACCAACTGGATGGGAAAACATAATTGCCAATGATACCTCAGACACGGGTCTGATCTCCAAAATATATAAAGAGCTAATGTGACTCAACACCAGGGAGACAGACAGCCCAATTAACCAATGGGCAAAGGACCTGAACAGACAACTCACTGAGGAAGATATACAAAGGGCCCAGAGGCATATGAAAGAATGCTCAACATCGCTAGTCATCAGAGAAATGCAAATTAAAACCACAATAAGATACCACCTCAAACCTGCCAGAATGGCAATTATCACCAAATCAACAAACAGTAAGTGTTGGCGAGGATGCGGGGCAAAAGGAACCCTCATACACTGTTGGTGAGAATGTACGCTGGTGCAGCCACTGTGGAAAACAGTATGGGGCTTCCTTAAAAAACTAAAAATGGAGTTGCCTTTCAATCCAGCAATTCCACTACTTTGACTATACCCAATGAATCCTGAAACACCAATTCATAAGAATCTATGTACACCTGTGTTCATAGCAGCACTATATACAACAGCCAAGTGCTGGAATCAGCCTAAGTGCCCATCACTGGATGACTGGATCAAAAAACTTTGGTACATTTACACAATGGAATTCTATATAGCAGAAAGATAGGAGGAACTTGTACCCTTTGCAACAACATGGATGGAACTGGAGAGTATTATGCTTAGTGAAATAAGCCAGTCAGTGAAAGACAAATATCATATGATCTCACCCATTACGGGACAATAATGAGCAAAACTAACAACAAGCAAAATAGAAGCAAATATATGAATACAATGAATAGGCCTTCAGTGGTCAGGGGAAAGTGGTTGTCGGGTGGGGGAAGTAGAGTCAAGAAAGGGGTGCAGCTTGGACAAGAACCTAGTATAAAGGAACCATGGACATGGACAACAGGTGGGATTGACTTTGGGGGGAATGGGTGGGTGGGGAGGGTGACAGAGGGGAGCAAAAAGGGGATGGATGTAATACAATAACATTGACATTTAAAAAAAAAGAAGTTAAATGAAAGTGAAAAGTTTTATAGTGATACAGATTTATAATTTAATCTCTAACTTATTTTTAAAATATTCAACTTAAAAAGTCATGTTATACTTGTATATGAACTCCTATTTTAGAAGTAAAATTATCTATACATTACATTATTTTATTTTATTGTATTTTCAAAAAGATTTTATTTATTATTTCCAGATAAAAAGGAAGAGAGAGAGGCAGAGAGGGAGAACAACAGAGAAACATCAATGTATTGTTGCCTTTCACCTGCCTCCAGCCACAGACATGGCTGGAGACCTGGCTTGCACCCTTGTTATGTGCCCTGGGTGGGGAATCGAACCAGCAACCTTTGGGTTTGCAGGTCGGCACCTTTTCCACTGTGTTACCAGCCAGGGCACTGCGTTATTAATGCACAATATGCCCCCTCCTTTTATTGTCAGAGTAGTACCTATTGAAGAGAAGAGTTAAACTAATACCATATTGTTCTTGGGTGTATGTTAATTTTTCAACTATCTTTCAGGGCAGAATAATACAATTGGTAAGCCAAAACAAAAACAAACTAACAACAACAACAACAAAAGTCATTATAGGCAGTGTAGTCCTAGGGGAAATTCTTCTGGCGGAGGAAATATTGCAGAATAAAGAAATAGAAACCTGAGAACCCATGCTTTCTTCTGAGTGGGAAATATCCTCATTTTCTGATAGGTTAGGTGTAAGTGTGTTAGCAGGTGGGGAGAGATTATGGAAAGCTCAAGTATGTTTACTGGCTTTCTTTTCAGGAGCACTTAGATAAAGTTGTGCAATGGTATCATAATGCACAATTTTTTATATTTACTTTTGACTACTTAAAAGGTGGCTCTACTGTCGAACTTAACAAGTAATTATTCTGTCATTCAGTGTGCTGTGCACTTTAAACATCAAACTTCCTTCAGTCCTCCCTAAGCCATTAGATACAGGTAGTATATCAATTCTATCTTACGGAACAGAAACTGGAGACTTAGAAAATATCAGAATATTTTCTGGGTTTACATAGGTCGTCCAGTTTGGACATACGCCAAGTTTCAGAATAAGCTCTTCCTAGTGTATAAAACTTCTGCTGCTCAAGCAATATTATTTTGCTCTTGAAATCACATTATTCCATAAAATACAGAAACCAATAACTTCCCTATCAACTTTAAACATCTGTTCCATACAGGACAAATGCCTTTGGTTGATAAAAATGAAAGAATGACTTACTGTGTGAAATTAGCATCTTGTAGCAAGTAAAGTTTACAGAGGACCATAGTTCCATCACAGAGTTAAATTTATTCAAATCCTGTTACAATTGTTTCAAAAACTAAATGAAAATGGAACCATTTATTAACATATAGAAGGATTACATACTCAATTGGATTTCTGAGTTTAAGATGTAAAAGTAAGCTAACCTTTAAAATAGTTTAAAATTGAACTTTATCTTCTCATGAAGAACAATAGCTTTAAGAGATTTAGAGGAAGAATAAGCCCCATAAAAGGATCTTTTAAAATGGTGTAGTAATACAAATGACTTTTATAAGTAAATGAAGCCAAATATTTTATTTTTATCCTCAGACCTACTATTGATATGAACATTGTGTAATCTTTCAGTAAAACTCCTTTTTGACATATGATAATTCCTTGTAGATTAAATACACAGATCTAGGATAAATGCTAAAATCATGTACACATACATATCAGCATATGAATAACTACATTGGAAAGATGATAATAATAATGCTTTTTTTTAATGTGTTAAAAGTTTTTTAATGCATTTAAGGTTTTCACTTCATAAGGAAAATATAAGGCCCTGGCTGGGTAGCTCAATTGGTTAGAACATTGTCTATATGGTAAAGTTGCAAATGTGATCTCCAGTCAAGCAACCGATGAATGCATAAATAAGTGGAAGAACAAATCCTGCCCTTCTCTCTCTCCACCTCTCTCTCTCCACCTCTCTCTCTCTCTCTCTCTCTCTCTCTCTCTGTCTCTCTCTCTCTCTCTGCCTTCCTCTTTCTATAAAATCAATAAATTAAAAAAAGAAAGAAAGAAAAAATAAAATAGGAATCTGTTATTCCTTTCAGGGTAATATCCTGGACAATTGTGCTTGTTTTAAGGATAAAAGAGCCTTTCTAAAGCTCTACTTTTGTCAGCTAGCTCTAGCTAACTATGCTACTAGACAAAATTAAAAGAGGTTTGGGAATTATTAACAGATGCAGTGGTCAGACTTTTACTAAAAAATATGGTAATATCTCAGTGGTTCTCTACTGAGCCTATTCCTCAGCTCCATCCAAGGTACATTTGACATTGAGTCATTTTGATCATCCCCACTGTGATAGGATAAAGATCGGGATGCCAATAAACATCCTACAATTTACAGAACAGTCCCTTGAAACCAAGAACTGCCCTGATGAGTCAACCAAGGGCTGGCCTCTAGTGTTTATACTGGTGTATATTTGTGTATTCTGACTTTTGATGCAGGGTTCCAAAATAAGCATAATGCAGATGAACTGGACTCAACATCTCTGTACTTAAGTTAAATACTTTTTACTTAATCAGCAAATTGAAAGTACCACTGTATTTCCTTGCATGTTTGCATTGGAAAAGCAAACACTTCTAATTTGTATTCCTATTTATTTTTTTACTAGAATGGAATTTTTATAAATTAAGCCAGTCAGTTCCCAGATGAAAATACTTGAGACACATGCAATATAGTCTCAACATATCTATGAATAAGAATCACCTCATTTACTTTGAAAAATAGTAGGTGTTCAAACTCTTTGATTTATTACATGTAATAAGGGCCAAGGAGTCTATATTTTAAAAACAACACCATGTTATTCTGACATAGTTGGTGGACATGGAACACTATTTGGGAAAATGGAAAAGGATCTTAGTGGCTCTGGTTGCATATTAAGTAGCAATTTGTAAGTTTGTATCAGAATGTATGTGATACAAAAATTCAATGTTAAATGAATGTGTGACCTAGGGCCTCAAATGTACATATAAAACATGTTAAAATGAATTCTGTGGTTTTAAATCAATATATATTCAAATACTTTCACCTCAAGTATTTCAAAACTTAGCATTATATTTGACATATAATGTTGCCCCCAATTTATTTTTAAATAATGAAGAAATTAATCAATGGTCAATACATGCAATTGAGTATATATGTGAGTTTTTATTTCCTTACACTTACACAGAGTGCAATCATCTGGTAATAAGGAATATAGGTTTCTGGCACACACATGTGATAGAAGGGTCCATTAGCAGGAAAACAAATAAGAAAAGTAAATATATCTAGTCATAAAGCTATAGTTTTAATCACTGTGTACTCTTCTAAAAAATTTAAATTATTTGATAAAGCCTGGTTTTTACTATTGATGTTATTTTCAGAGGCTCAGAAAGAGCATGCTATTCCATAATATAAAAGAGGCAACTTAAGATATGACCAACATCATGACATGAGACTCTATTTGGAGAATCATTGGAAGAGACTGAAGGAGAAAGGTCATAGCAACAGCACACAAATGAGGGGGATGAAAATATACTAGAATGTGGGTTTTGGTATTTTTCACATGCTTTGGGTAGCTCCACACACACTACTGACTAAAGTGGGTCTTTCAATGTAATGTGTGCATAGTCTAAGTCATACTATAAGAGATAAATAATATTAGCAAGCAAAATTTCACTTTGTCAGCAATGTGAATGTTATTGTCAGTAACATTCAATATCAAATGCAAAGAGTCAAGAGCAATGAGAGACTAGAATAGACAAGAGGGAAAAAAATCCAATATGGAAAAGAGGCCTACAATAACAGGACACTGTCAACAGTAAAGAACTACTATCCTGTGAACTCCATGTATATATTGAATCAGAGGCAGGTTCCACTGGTTCCTTTCTAATGATGAACTGAGCATGCAGGTTTTGTTCCATTTACAAAACTACAATGAGAATTAAAGGAACATGTGGATTTGACAATAAATATGCACATATATGTAGTCACACAACTAAACTTTACCACTGAAATGGATGAGTGTATGTTAGCAGATAACTTCCTCTGTACATGTAGCTGCATATTTGTTGACATGCCTTTCTTTGTTAGGTGGACTCTCTTTTCTCTTCCCTTATGTCTTGGATGGCTTAGTTACTGTTGACTAGTTGAGTATGATGAGTATGAGGTTATGCCCATGTAAGTAAAGGCTTCTACTGCTGTATCTTAAATCATTGTCTTTGAGAGCCATAAGCCACAATGTAATAAAAGAGCCCACCTACCAGAAACTACATGATGAAACAGCCTGCTGAGCCCAGCCTTCTGGTTGCCTCCACAGGAAGCGCCAGATCTAGATTTAGCTCATCCTATAGTTGAATACCACCAAAGAATGTCAGTTGACACAACCTGGAACTAAAGAATGCTCCTTGCTCACATTGATAGCACACAAAATTATGAGATATTATGTAATATTTTAGCTTTCATATTTTGTAGCAATTTGTTACACAGAACAAGATAACTAGAGTAGAAGCATTCCTTTTCTATCTGTTCCAAGAACTACTTAAAATACTTTAAAGTGAATACAGAATGAACTCAAGCATATGTCATCTTTAATTATTAAGTGGGTATCTTTTTATCATACCCAAAATATATTCATCCCACATTACAAATGTTATTTTATAAGCTATGTAAAGCTTGTTTCATTAATATTTAATGTTGAAGAAGCTGTATGTCTCCTGGGTTTACCTTACATTTTGAAATATAGGATTTTAAACTAATAAATATGCTTTTACTCTTTTGAGTTAAACTTTTTTTGTAATAAAGAGATGAGAGGTTGTAGTAAAACAAAACAAAAAAAACTTTTCAACTTGAACTGTATCATTTACATTGTTTGCTTATGAGATGTATCAACATTTACACAATGAAGTGTGCCTAAATGTGTATTTCTATTTAAATCAAATTCATCTTCTTCAGAGTTTATGTGTATATTCAAGGAATGGAATTGAATTCTCTCAGAGAAATAAAAGCAGTTACCATTTATTTCGGGCAAAGAGGTAATTAACATGCTTGACTGGAGAAACTATTCAAGACTTGAAATTTTCTAAATTGTTTCTGCATACACATTCTAAAACATAAAATATTAGAATATCTACTAAACTATTTTGTGAGGAATAGTATATTATACAAAAGTTATAATGTTGGGTCTCACATGCCCTCCATAAACCTATTTAAAAAGTAACCCTAGAACATCATAAAGAATGGGAAGTGGATGAAACTCAGAAAAAGTGAGTTTATGAACTCATAAACTTAATGTTTAATTTTCTAACATTTCTACCTTATAAACAGGGGATGACTGCCTTTCTCTAGAAATACAGTCCACATTACATTGCTGCCTGCTTTTTCACTGGCCAGCCTCTTCCCAAGTAAGGCACTTTCCCTATCAACCAGTCAGGTTGGTGGCCATCAGGAGGTATAATCATTCCAAGCAAAGGGAATAGCATCTTGAGAGAACTTGATGAAGGAAAGGATATGACAATTTTGATGAAATCAAAAGTGGGAAATACATACAGCAAGGAGTAGAATGTCTTACTGTGAGGATAAAGAGTAGAAAACAGTCAGTTATGCAAAACCTGGAAAGCCGTAGTAAATAGTTTAGATTTCAGAAGCTTTTAATGAATAGAAATAGAAAGTAAGGGGCAGGATAGATTCATATTTGAGGTGATTTTTTTTTGCTGAAACACTGCATGTGGGTTCACAAGGTGGATGCTATGACCACATTGGTGGAGAGGGCAAAGGAAAGCTTGGGGTATGATCAGAGAAGTAGGATGGGTTTGAACAATAGATTGGAAATTAAACTTGTAAAAGAGAGCAAGCTACATTTAAGGGACAGGTCAATGTCAAGAATAATTCACAGTCAGTTGGCAAACTTAACTTAGTGGGTCCAGAGTCAAATAGATAAGAAATGCCAGTTTAAATCCATGGGAGTAGAATGTTTCTAATTCTTAAATATTCACATTTTATATATGCTACAATCCTGTGTGTACAAAGAATTTGAGGATTTCTACTGACAATGTCCTTCCCAATAACAGGACTACACAAAGAATCAATCCCTGTTTCTGCCAAAGAAATGTGCTAAGTCTCCTGGGGAAATAAACAAAAAAACAAAAAAAAACTAAACATGTCTGTGCAGATCCAGAGAAAGAAACTAATAATTCCACAAAGTGCAGGGAGGGTTTCCTTTTGGTTTTTACTCTCAAATTCATGCCAGCCTCTCATCTCCCACACATCTACACTTGATTTCCTTTACCTCCTTCTGCCTCTCTTGCAGTGATTAGTGAAATATACACATGTATTAATTTGTTTTATTACATTGAGCTTTCTTCCACTTCTACTCATTTATAGAAATCTATTTACTGAATTTCCCTGTTCAAATTTTATCAGCTTCTTAACTGTTGTCATATAATTCTTAGCAATAGAGCTAGGGATGAATGTTTTTCATAGATGAGGTCCTAGATTTCTATACTCTGTAGGTGGTATGAAAGAAGAAAAGTCAATCTCTCCTCTACAGAAGTGATTTAAAATGGACTACTTAATAATTCTTAAGAATTCCCAAGCACTGAATTCCCACATTTTTAGACAGTGTAGTTTCCTTGTCTTTTTTTAAAGTTGCATATTTTAAAAAATATTTTACTTATTATTTTTAGAGAGAGGGGGAGGGGGAGAGACATCAAAGTATGGTTGCCTTTCACCTGACTCCAGCTACCGACCTGGCCGGAGACCTGGCTTGCAACCTGGTTACGTGCTCTGGCTGGGAATCAAAACAGTGACCTTTGGGTTTGCAGGTTGGTACCTTCTCCACTGTGCCACCAGCCAGGGAGTTTCCTTGTCTTATAACCAAGTGTTCCCAACAGATGATAATGCTAGGTATAAAAATTACTTTGAGGAAGAGAGCCAAGATGGCAAAGGAGTGAGTGGAGGCTATGCTGACCTCTCCCAGGACCAGTCTGGAATTGTAGTTTGACTATGGAGAAATTGCCTGGAATGACCAACTGATCATTATCTGGAGAGAAGTATTTGGGCCAGGGAGGGATGGAGGAAGCCACTTAGTCACTGTGTATCTGCTGCAGATCACAGAGAAGACATGGAAGGGCTGGTTGGGTTACAATGGGTGACAGAAGAGGGTGCAGAGAGATTTTTCAGTTCCCTGAGGGTCTACTTAAGAGTGGTGGGATCTAGGTCCCAAGCAAGGCCCACCAGCAGAACCAAGAATGAACCAAATATCTGATAGTGTCCTGCTATGAGAAGCGGAAAAATGGCATATTTTGGGGTTTTATTTTGTTAATTTTTATGGACCTGGGAGGGATGGCTGGAGACACAAGAAGATTGCTAAGGGGAAGGCATGCAGAATTGCATTTGCACTCACCTGACCTGGGCTCTGGCAGAGGGAGGATAGAGGGACTAGGGACATAGGGAGAGTTTGGGGTGGCAGTGTTGGGAGAGAGAGCTAGGGGAGCAGCAGACAGGATCCCAGTGCTGACTCATCCCCTGTGTGGACAGGAGCCATCCTTCAAGCAGACCACTCTCCTCCAAGTGACATTAGCCTGAGGGAAGCAAGATCTTTTCTCTAAGGTGCTTAAGCCTTACTTCAGGCTACAGAGTAACTAGATCAACAATGGAAAAAGACACAGACAGGGGAATGCTGGTAGTTGCCAACAGGCTGCCAAGGCCCAGACTGGGGCATGATTTGATGTCACCAGACAAAAAAAGAAGAAAGTGGTGAAAAACAGATACTGCAGAGATGAATTCCACATTTTCTACATCAGTTATTAGTCTCCCAAATATCCTTTACTACATTTCTTGTTCTCCCAGTTTGTGCATTTTAAGTAACTAGTTTTTTTTTTTTTATATATATATTTTATTTCATTATTTTTAGAAAGAGGGGAAAGGAGAGAGGCAGACAGGGAGAGAATCAATGTATGGTTGCATTTCACCTGCCTCTAGCCACAGACCTGACTGGAGACCTGGTTTGCAACCTGGTTATGTGCCCTGGCTGGGGAATCGAACCTGCGACCTTTGGGTTCGCAGGCCGGCGCCTTAGCCAGTGTGCTACCAGTCAGGGTTTAAGTATCTAGTTTTTATATTATAGTTTATTTCAAATCTCACATTTTTCTCCTCCCTTCTCTAACTCCATTTTACCATCTGATTTCCTCTTCTTATTTTTGTTTTAAACTCTATCTTCTCTCTTGCTATGACTCTTATTTCTAATCCACACTCTTACTATTCTTCCCCTCTCCAGCCCCTTAAAAATGTGTTTCTTGTCAATAGTCATCTCACACATTCCTTTTCCTGTTCATAAAATACACTTGTTCTCTCTCCACCTTGATCAATCTGTGCCCATTGAATGTGGATAGGGTGGCAGTTGTGGTGTTTCTCCAATTTTATTCAAAGACCTTCATTATTTTGGTATTTCGAATCTCAAATCTTATTGTCCCCCTCTCCTACTCCATTTTTATCTTCTTCCAACCCTTTAATTCTTTCATTTTAAATTTTAACTTTTTCCTGTCTTAGCCTAGTTCTCATTCTTCACTCTTAGTATTCCTTCTCTCACTATCATATCAAAATCATTTCTTTCCACCAGATATCATTTAAGCTTTTCTTTCCATCCCATCTATATTAAATTAATCTTAGCTCATAGGTTGTTGATAGTGCTGTGGTGAAAAATTTTCCCTAATTTGGTTCATATATTTTTTCTTATTCACCTTCCTTATATTTTGTATATGTATTTGTTCGTTCACACACACACTATCTATATATTCTGCCCCAAAAGTATTGGCCATGCAAACTGTTTTAATTATATTGACATAGGCTCAATACTTTCTGGACAGACTGTATGTGTGTGTGTGTGTGTGTGTGTGTGTGTGTATGTGTGTGTGTATGAGTGCACGTGCACATGCATGTATATAACTTCTGTTTAAACCTATGTGCTTCCCCTCTCTTACTTCATTCTGCCTTCTTCCCCTCCTTATTTATATATGATGTAAAAGTTACTTTCTCTCACTGCCATGTTGCTACACAGTACTATTATTGTTCCTTCCTCTCCTCTTTCAAAAATCATTTTTATGTCAGTTACTCAACTCTTATTCATATTTCCTTTCTTATAATAGTCTTAATCTCTTTACATCTTTATTAATACTGGATCAT
Organism: Noctilio leporinus; assembly: GCA_004026585.1. NCBI lineage: Eukaryota > Metazoa > Chordata > Mammalia > Chiroptera > Noctilionidae > Noctilio > Noctilio leporinus. Next base: position 10,652 of record PVIW01011826.1, on the reverse strand, counting down.
TTGCAGTTGAAAGTGTGATTGAGGGTGGAGGTTATCTTTGTGGTTGTGGTTTTCTAGCCTGGTTGGTGGTTTTCTTATGGCAGCATATCAATAAAATATACAAGAGGTGGTGGGCAGAGTGAGTCTCATTCAGATAGCTGGAGGGAAAGGCCCACCAAAGAGCAACACAACAAAAACTGAAACTGAAATACTATAAGACAGCCCAATTAAACGTTATAAAGGACTCCCAAGAACATCAAGGTCAGGAAATCAAGGACACTGCACTACTAAATCCCATAGGACTTCTACCATCGGAGGTCACACCATGAAAGTAGAAAGTCAAAGCAGATCAATCTAAGAAGTAGAAACAAACAGGAAGAGTCACCTAAAATTAGGGGAAAATAAACCCTGCATTGAAAGCAAAGGAGGAATCCCCAGAAAGACTGATAAATAAAATAAAGGTAAGCAAGCTATCAGACATGGAATTCAGAATAATAGTAATAAGGAAGCTCCATGAGCTCAATGAGCTAAAACAACAACAACAACAACAACAAAAACAAAACAAAACTACAAACAACTATAGAGAAGCTACAAGGAACTTACTGAGAACTACACCAGCATTAAAAAGGACATAGAAACTATCAATAAGGGCCATAAGGAAATGAAGAATATAATTTCTGAATTGAAGAATACAGTAGAAGGAATAAAAAGCAGGCTAGATGAAACAGAGGATTAAATCAGCAAACTGGAGGACAATATAGGGGGAAAAAAAAAAACAGGTAATGTAACAAAATGAAAAAAGACTGAAAATGAATGAAAGGGTCTAAGAGAGCTACAGGACAACATGAAATGTAATAATATATGTATCATAGGGATACCAGAAGGATAAAAAGGAACAAAGGACAGAAAACCTATTTGAAAAAGTAATGACAGAAAACTTCCCTAATTTGAGGAGAGAAAAAGGCACACAAGTTCAGGAAACACAGAGAGTGTCAAGGAAGATGAACCAAAACAGGCTCCTCCAAGATACATCATAATTAAAATGGTAAATTTCAAAGACAAAAAAGAGAATCTTAAAAGCAACACATGAGAAACAGCTACATAACATACAAGGGAGTGTTGATAAAGCTAACAGATGATTTCTCAACTGAAACATTGCAAGCCAAAAAGGAATGGCAAAAAATATTCCAAGCAATGAAAAGTGGAGGCCTACAACCAAGACTACTCTACCTAGCAAGGCTCTCATACAAAATGGAGGATGAAAAAGAAAAGTTACCAGGTGAAAGAAGGCTAAAAGGATACATCTTCAACAAAAACATTATTGCCAAGAGAAGCTAAAGAGACTGCATTAAGAAGTTGAAGAAATAGAGAAAGACAAAGAGGACCAAAGGTACAAAGAGGAAAAATTACAATGAATAAGTAATAGCAATAATAACCTTAAATGTAAATAGATTAAATGCTCCAATCAAAAAACATAGGATAGCTGAGTGGATAAGAACACATAACCCACAGCTATGCTAGAGACCAACCTCAAAACAAAAGATCTACACAGACTGAAAGTGAAGGGATGGAAAAAAATATTTCAAGCAAATAGACATGGAAAAAAATCTGGGGTGGCAACACATATCTGACAAAACATATCTCACAACAAAGTAAATAAAAAGATAAAAAGAAGGGTATTTGATAATACTCAAGGGAACAATGCATCAAGAATATATAACCCTTGTAAATATAGCTGCACCCAGCATAGGAATACCCAAATATATAAGGAAAATCTTGGAGGGCCTCAGGATACTGAGAGCAACAAATTCATAGTAGGAAATTTAACACCCTATTGTCAACAATGGACAGATCTTCCAAGCAAAAAAACACCAAGGACATTGTGGTATTTCAGATGAAATGGACCTAATTGAGATATACAAAATGTTTTACCCCAAAAAAGCAAATGCACATTCCTTTCAAATGGAATAGTCTCAAAGATAGAACATGTGGTAGGACACGAAATAATCCTTGAAACTGGGAAGAAAATTGAAAGTATGTCATCTTCAATTACAATGACTTCAAAGTAGAAACAAACCACAAGAAAAAAAAAAAAACTATAAAACATTCAAATTAATGGAGACTGAATAATATGATACTAAATAATGAATTGGTTAACAATGAGATCAAAAAAGAAATAAAAAGGCTTCTGCGACCAAATGAAAATGAACACACAACAGCCCATAACATGTGGGACACAGCAAAGGCAGCCCTGAGAGGGAAGTTCATAACAATACAAGCCTACATAAAAAGGATAAAAGAATCTCAAATAAACCACCTAACTATAAAGCTACAAGAACTAGTGGAACAACAACAAAGCCCAAAATGAGTAGAAGAAACCAAATAATCAAAATCAGAACAGTATTAAATGACATAGAGACTAAAAGAACAATTCAAGGTATCAATAAATCCAGAAGCTGGTTCTTTGAAAAGATAAACAAAATTGACAAGCTTTTAACCAGATTTATCAAGAATAATGGAGAGAGGACCCAAATAAATAAAATCAGAAATGAAAGAGGAGAAATCACAACCAATACCACAGAAATACAAAGGACTTTAAGAAATTACTTTGAACAACTATATGACAACAATTTTGACAAAGTGGGTGAAATGGACAAATTTCTGGAAATACGAAGTCTTTTAACACTGAATCAAGAGTAAGCAGAAAACCTGAATAGACTGATAACTAGTGAAATTGAAGCAGTAATCAAAAAACTCTGGCACCCCAAAACTCTAGACTGGATGGCTATACAGGCAAATTTTACCAAACATTTATGAAAGAACTGACTCCTGTTCTTCTCAACCTATTCCAAAAAAATACATAGAGGGAAGACTCCCAAACTCTTTTTATGATGACAATATTATCCTAATACTAAAACCAGGTGAGGCACAATAACAAACGAAAACTACAGGCCAATATTGCTAATGAATATAGGTGCTAAAATACTTAACAAAATATTGGCAAACCGGATCCAGCAATGCATTAAAAACATCATACACCATGATCAAGTAGGATTCATCCCAAGGATGCAAGGATGGTGTAACGTTTGCAAATAACACACCACATAAACCAAATGGAAGAAAAAAACCACATGATTATATCAATAGATGTGAAGAAGCCAATTGATAAAGTACAGCACCTATTAATGATAAAAATGATTATTCAAGTGGGAATATAGGGAGCATATTTCAACATAATAAAGACCATATACAAGAAATCTATAGCCAACATCATACTCAATGGGTAAAAACTAAAATCTTTCCCCTTAAGGGCTGAAAGAAGACAAGGGTGTTCACTCTCTACATTTCTACTTGACATAGTTTTGGAAGTTCTAGGCATAGCAATCATTCAAGGAAAAGAAATCAAAGGCATCCAAAGTGGCATATAGGAAGTAAAACTTCACTATTTGTAGATGACATGATAGTATACATAAAAAGTCCAATAGACTCCAGCAAAAACTACTCAACATAATAAAGAAATTTGGCAAAATAGCTGAATACAAAATCAATATCCAGAAGTTGAAGGCATTTTTGTACATCAACAATAAAACATCAGACATAGAAACTGGAAAAAAAAGTCCCATTTAGTATAGCAACAGGAGAAATAAGATACCTAGGAATAAACTTAACCAAGGAGGTAAAAGACAGTTCTTAGAAAACTACAGAATTCTGAAGAAAGAAATTAAGGAAGATACCAATAAATGCAAGCACATGCAGTGTTCATGGATGAGAAGAATTAACATCATTAAAATGTCCATACTGCCCAAAGCAATCTATTCAACACATTCCCTATTAAAATACTAATTTCATATTTTACAGATCTATAACAAATACTTCAAAAACTTATATGGAACAAAACTGACTCTGAATAGCTTCAGCAATCTTGACAAAGAAGAATAAAGTAGGTGGAATTACCATACCTGAGATCAAACTATATTATAAGGCCACTGTAATCAAAACAGGCTAATAGTGATATAAGAATAGGCATAAAGGGAGCTGGCAAGATGGCAGAGGAGTAAGTAGACCTACACCAATCTCCTGCCAGGTCACACCTGGAATTACTTTTTTGGAGAAAAAGTAGCTGGAATTACCAACAGAACAACAGCTGGAAAGAAGTCCTATAACCACAGACAGAACAGAAGAGGATGCTTCATCACAACTTGACTGGTAGGAATCACAGAAAACATGAGAGGGCTGGCTGTGTCCCCATCGGAGGCAGCAACTGAAGGAATGAAGCCTGAGAAGTGGGGAGGTTCTAGTCTCACAGATAGGTTTCCCAGCCTACAACCACACAGTGGAGGATAGAGCAGTATCCAACTGAGAAGGGTGGAAAGCCTTGTAGTTCATTAGACTAAAAGAGCCCTGGAAACAGAGAACTACTAGGGTGACCACAATTAAAATACATTGGCACCCACCTACCCTGGGCTCCAGCAGAGGGAGGGCAGAGAGGACTGGAGATACATGGGAAGAGTTTGCTGCAGTGGCTTGGAGGAGAAAAGTAGGGAAGCAGCTGTGGGGTTCCTGGTGCTCACTAACTGCCCAAACCTCTGGTGGACTGCACTGTGCCAAGAGACTTCCATATGAGGGTCCTCATAGCCCCATCCACCAGAAGCAATCTGCCTCAGACAGCAGTTCTGGAGCCTGGCACTTGATTACAATTCTCTGATTTACATCTAAATAAATACCTCCCTCCTTGCCAAGTCTGAGCGTAAATACAATAGTTGGTAAATGAAGAGATATCTATTGCCCAGCAGCACCTAGGCCTGGTGGCTGCTTACAAACTCTCTGACTTATAGCTGGGCCAGAGAGTCAGCCCTGAACAGTGGCATGCAAGCCTGGTGGCTGAGCTTAAATTCATTGCTTTGCAACTGACTGAGTCCTTCTCATTCAGCAGGACCTAAATGAGAAGCTGATTACAAACTCTCTAACTTACATCTGGGTCAGACAGTCAGCCCCACACAGTGGCAAGTGAGCCTGGTGGATGATGGTGGATTCATTGGTTCACAACTGAGTTGTTTTGTCCCACCCACCAAACTCTGGGCCTGGTGGCTGATCACAAACTCATTAAATTACAACTGAATCTTTCAGTCTAGCCCAGTGGCCCCTTAGCCTAGCAGCTGATCACAGATTCATTGGACTACAATAGAATCTTACAGTTGAGCCCAATGCCACCTGACACTAATGTCTAATCACAGATTCATTGGATTACAATGGTACCTTGCTGTCTAGCCCAGTGGCTCCTGAGCCTGGCAGGTAATCACAGATTCATTGATTTGCATTTGAATCTGTCCCACCAGGCTATATATGGGCTGGTGGCTGATCTATTGGTTTACAACTGAACCTCTCTGTTTGGATCAGAAGGGCCTGAGTTTGGTAGCTGATTTACTGACTGACAAATTAATCAGTCTGTCACCACAAGCAGCATCTGAATGTGGCAGTGGATAAAATGTTGATAGAATTACAACTAAATCAATCCTTCCAGCATAGTAGTTCCTTAGCCTGACAGCTGAACACAGTCTGATTACAACAAAACCTAAACATGGGGAGAAAAAGAAACAGTCCATCACCAAAAAGAAAAGGATGAATCCCCAGAAAGGTCACTAAATGGAACAGAGGCAAGCAAACTATCAGATATGGAATTCAAAATAATTACGATAGAGAAGCTCAATGAGCTCAGCAAGCTCAAAGAAAACTACAAACAACTCCAGGGGAACAATGAAAAACTCCACGGAAGAACCAAGGAACTTACTGAGAACTATACCAGCACTAGAAAGAACATAGAAACTATCAGAGCGAGCCAGGAGAAAATGGAAAATACACTTTCTGAATTGAAGAACACAGTAGAAGGAATCAACAACAGGTTAAAAGAAGCAGAGGATCAAATCAGTGAGCTGGAGGACAATGCAAAAAACTATTCCAAGACAGTGCAACAGAACAAAAAAGGGCTGAACAAGAATGAAAGAGGTTTTAAGAGAGCTGCAGGACAACATGAAATGCAATAATATCCATATCATAGGGATACCAGAAGAAGAGAAACAAGGAATGGAAAACATATTCAAAAAAGTAATGATAGAAAACTTCCCAAACATGATGAGTGAAAATGTTACTCAAGTTCAGGCAGCACAAAAGGTCCCAATCAGGATGAATCCAAACAGACCCATTCCAAGACACATTATAATTAAAATGGCAAATTTCAAAGAGAAACAGAATCCTAAAATCATCAAGAGAGAAACAGCTAATAACATACAAGAAGGTTATCAGCTGATTTTTCAACAGAAACACAAGCCAGAGGGAATTCCAAAAATATTCCAAGTAATGGGAAACAAAGGCCTACAACCAAGAAAACTCTACTAGCAAGCCTCTCATTCAAAATGGAAGGAGAAATAAGGAGTTTCCCAAACAAAAGAAGACTAAAAGAACACATCTCTACCAAACCAGCATTACAAGAAATGCTAAAGGGTCTGCTTAAAAAAAAAAAAAAAAAATACAGAAACAGACAGAGCCAAAGAGGAACACAGGTACAAAGTGGAAAAAATAAAATAAATATCAATCAATAATAATCTTAAATGTAAACTGATTAAGTGCACCAATCAAAAGACATAGGGTAGCTGAATGGATGAGAAAACATGACCCATATATATGCTGTCTTCAAGAGACTCACCTCAGAACAAAAGATTGACAGACATTGAAAGTGAAGGGATGGAAAAATATAGATCAAACAAATGGATATGAAAAAAAAAAAAAAAAAGGCTGGAGTAGCAATACTTACTTCAGACAAAATAGATTGTACAATGAAGGCCATAAAAAGAGACAAAGAAGGCAATTTCATAATACTTAAGGGAACAATCCATCAAGAAGAAATAACTCTGGTAAACATATACACACTCAATGTAGGAGCTCCAAAATATATAAGGAAAATCTTGAAGGACTTCAAGAAGAATGTAGACAGCAACACACTCATAGTGGGGGATTTTAATACCTCATTATCAACAATGGACAGATCTTCCAAATAAAAACACACCAAGGATATTGTGGCATTGAATAACACTCTAAAGGAAATGGACCTAACTGATGTTTAAAGAACCTTTCATTCCAAAGAAGGAAAATACACATTTTTTCTCAAATGCACTAGGAACATTTTCAAAAAGAGATCACATGGTAGGTCAGAAGACAAGCCTCCACAAATACAGGAAAATGAAATCATACCAAGCATGTTCTCAGACACAATGAATTGAAATTAGAAACCAACCTCAAGGGGATAAACCAAAAACACTCTAACTCATGGAAAGTGAATAACACTCTTTTAACTAAAGAATGATTTAACAATGAGATCAAAGATGAAACCAAAAAGCTTTTGGAAATAAATGACAATGAATACACAACAGCCCAAAACCTAGGGGACACAGCAAAGGAAGTCCTCAGAGGGAAATTCATAGCAATGTAGGCCTACCTAAAAAGGATAGAAGAAGCTTGTATAAACAACCTTACCATAAACCTGCAAGAAATAGAGAAGCAACAACAAAACCCAGAGCAAGTAGAAGGAAAGAAATCATCAAGATCAGAACAGCATTAAATAACTTAGAGACTCAAACTACAATTTGAAGAATCAATAAGTCTAAGAGTTCTTTGAAAAAATGATCAAAATTGACAAGCTTTTAACCAGACGCATCAGAAAAAAGAGAGAATCCAAATAAACAGAATAAGAAAACACAGAGTAGAAATCACAACTGATACTTCAGAAATACAAAGTATTGTAAGAAATTACTACAAATAACTCTATGACAAGAAATCTGAATACCTGGGTGAAATGGACACATTTCCAGAAATGGATAAGCTATCAAAACTGAATCCAGAAGAAGTAGAAATCCTGAATAGACCAATAACAACTAGTGAAATTGAAGAAGTAATAAAAAATCTCCCAAAAGCACAAGAGCCCTGGACCAGATGGCTATATAGGTGAATTCTACCAAACATTTAGAGAACTAAGTCCTATCCTTCTCCAGCTATTCCAAAAAATCCAAGAAGAGGGAAGGTTCCCAAACTCTTTCTATGAGGCCAATATTATTCTAATCCCAAAACCAAGTCAAGACACAACTAAGAGAGAAAACTAGGTCAATATCTCTGATGAACATAGATGCTAAGATTCTCAATAAAATAATTGGTCCACCAGATCCAGCAATACATTACAAAGATCATACACCATGTTCAAGTGGGTTTCATCCCAGAGAGGCAAGGATAATACAATATTCACAAGTCAATAAATGTAATACATCATATCAACAAAATGAAAGACAAAAACCATATTGCTAGATGCTGAGAAAGTATTTCATAAAGTGCAGCAACCATTTATGATAAAACCACTCAGCAAAATGGGAATAGAGGGACCATACCTCAACATCAAAGGCAATATATGAGAAACTTGTAGTTAACATCATACTCAACAGTCAAAACCTAAAAGCTTTCCCCTTAAGATCAGGAATGAGACAAGACTGTCCACTTTCTCCACTTCTGTTCAACATCATTTTGGAAATCCCAGCCATAGCTATCATAGAAGAAAAAGGAATCAAAGGTATCCAAACTGGAAAGGAGGAAGTCAAACTGTCAATATTTGCAGATGACATGATTGTGTATAGACAAAACCCAAAAGACTCCACCAAAAACCTACTTGACCTAATAAGCAAATTTAGCAAAAGAGCTGGATATAAAGTCAATATTCAGAAATCAAAAGCATTTTTGTATACCAATAATGAAACATCAGCAATAGAAGCTAGAAAACAAATCCCATTTACTATAGCAATAAGAAAAATACTTAGAAATAAACTTAACCAAGGAGGTAAGAGACCTGTACTCAGAAAGCTGAAGAAAGAAATTAAGGAAGATACAAATAAATGGAAGCATATACCATGTTCATGTATGGGAAGAATTAACATCATTAAAATACCCATAGTACCCAAACCAATCTATAGATTCAATGCAATCCCTATTAAAATACCAATGACATACTTTACAGAAATAGAAAAAATACTTCAACAATTTATATGGAGCTAAAAATGCCCATGAATAGCCTCATCAATTTTGAGAAAGAAGAACAAGGTAGGAGGAATCACAGTACTGGACATCAAACTGTACTACAATGCAACTGTAATCAATACAGTCTGGTACTGGCATAAGAATTGACATATAAATCACTGGAACAGAATAGAGAGCCCAGAAATAAACCCAGGACTCTATTGTCAATTAATATTCAACAAAGGGGCAAGGAACATAAAATGGAGTAAAAACAGTCTTTTCAACAACAGGTGTTGAGAGAATTGAACAGCAACATGAAAAATAAATAAATAAATAAAACTAGACCACCAACTTACACCATACACCAAAATCAACTCAAGATGGATAAAAGACTTAAACATAAGCAGTGCCACCATAAAGATCTTGGAGGAAAATATAGGCAGTAAAATTTTAGATACCCTACACAGAAATATGTTTACTGATACTTCTCCAAGAAAAAAAAGAATAAATAAACAAATGACACTATATCAAACTGAGAAGTTTCTGTTCAGCTAAGAAAAACACTAGCAAAATTCAAAGGGAACCTACTGTATGGGAAAACATATATGCCAATGATACCTCAGACAAGAGTTTGATCTCCAAAATATATAAAGAACTTGTGCAACTCAACACCAGAGAGATCAATAGCCCAATTAAAAAATGGACAAAGGACCTGAACAGACACCTCAATGAGGAAGACATACAAAGTGCCCAAAGGCATATGAAAAAATGCTCAACAGCACTAGGCATCAGAGAGATGCAAATTAAAACCAAAATAAGATACCACCTCATACCTGTCAAAATGATAATCACTAACAAATCAACAAACAAGCGTTGGCAAGGATGTGGTGAAAAGGGAAATCTGGTGCACTGTTGGTGAGAATACAGGCTGGTGCAGCCACTACAGAAAACATTATGAAGTTTTCTTAATGTTCACTACTGGGACTATACCCACAGAACCCTGAAACACCAATTCATAAGAACCCCTATGTCCATAGTAGTGCTATTTATAATAGCCAAGTGCTGGAAATAGCCTAAGTGCCTATCAGTGGATGATTGGATAAAAAATATTTGGTACATTTACACAATGGAATATTACACAGCAGAATAAAAAAAGAACTCCTATGCTTTGGAACAACATGGATGGAACTGGAGTGTTATGCTAAGTGAAATAAGCCAGTCAGTGATGTACAAATGCCATATGATCTCACTCATTACAGGACAATAGTGAACAAAACAAACAACAAGCAAAACAGAACCAGATACATGAATACAATAATAGACCTTCAGTGGGCAGGGGGGAAGGCAGATGGGTGGGGGAGGCGGGAGCAAAGAGTCAAAAAAGGGGAGCAGTTTAGTCAAGAAACTAGTGTGGAAGAACCATGAACATAGACAACAATTGGGATTGACTTTGGGATGGAGTGGGTGTGTGGGGAAAAGATAGAGGGGAGTAAAAAGGGGATGAATGCAATACTAACAACAAGCAAAACAGAACCAAGTATATGAATACAAGGAATAGGCCTGCAGTGGTCAGGGGGAAAGGGGTTGGGGGGAGGGGGGAGGTAGAGGCAAAGAAGGGGAGCAGC
>PVIW01011825.1:0-35354 GCA_004026585.1 Noctilio leporinus | reverse complement strand
TCCCCTTCTTTGCCTCTGCCTCCCCCCTCCCCCCAACCCTGTTCCCCCTGACCACTGAAGGCCTATTCCTTGTATTCATATACTTGTTTCTGTTTTGCTTGTTGTTAGTTTTGCTCAATATTGTCCCATAATAGGTGAGATCATATGATATTTGTCCTTCACTGACTGGCTTATTTCACTAAGCATAATACTCTCCAGTTCCATCCATGTTGTTGCAAAGGGTACAAGTTCCTTCTTTTTGCTATATAGAATTCCATTGTGTAAATGTACCAAAGTTTTTTGATCAAGTCATCCACTGATGGGCACTTAGGCTGTTTCCAGCACTTGGCTATTGTAAATAGTGCCGCTATGAAAATAGGTGTGCATAGGTTCTTATGAATTGGTGTTTCAGGATTCTTTGGGTATTGTCCAAGAAATGGAATTGCTGGATCAAAAGGCAGTTCCATTTTTAGTTTTTTAAGGAAATCCCATACTGTTTTCCACAGTGGCTGCACCAGCCTACATTCCCACCAACAGTGTATGAGGGTTCCTTTCGCCCCACAACCTTGCCAACACTTGTTTTTTGATTTGCTGATGATTGCTATTCTGACAGGTGTGAGGTGGTATCTTATTGTGGTTTTAATTTGCATCTCTCTGATGACTAGTGATGTTGAGCATTCTTTCATATGCCTCTGGGTCCTTTGTACATCTTCCTCAGTGAGTTGTCTGTTCAGGTCCTTTGCCCATTTTTTAATGGGGCTGTCTTTCTTCCCTGGTGTTGAGTCGCATTAGTTCTTTATATATTTTGGAGATCAGACCCTTGTCTGAGGTATCATTGGCAATTATGTTTTCCCATGTAGTTGGTTCCCTTTGAATGTTGCTGATATTTTCTTTAGCTGAACAGAAACTTTTCAATTTGATACAGTCCCATTTATTGATTAGTTCTTTTATTTCCTTTGCCTTTGGTGAAGTATCAGTAAGCATATTTTTGCATATGATATCCAAAAGTTTACTGCCTATATTTTTCTCCAAGACCTTTATGGTGGCACTGCTTATGTTTAAATCCTTTATCCATCTTGAGTTTATTTTGGTGTATGGTGTAAGTTGGTGGTCTAATTTTATCTTTTTGCATGTTGCTGTCCTGTTCTCCCAGCACCATTTGTTGAAGAGGCTGGTTTTACTCCATTGGGTGTTCCTTCCCCCTTTGTCAAATATTAGTTGACCATAGAGTCCTGGGTTAATTTCTCGGCTCTGTATTCTGTTCCATTGATCTATATGTCTATTCTTATGCCAGTACCAGGCTGTTTTGAGGACAGTAGCCTTGTAGTATTGTTTGAAGTCCAGTATTGTGATTCCTCCCACCTTGTTCTTCTTTCTCAAGATTGTGGTGGCTATTCGTGGGCGTTTTTGGCTCCATATAAATTTTCAAAGTATTTTTTCTATTTCTGTAAAGTCTGTCATTAGTATTTTAATTGGGATTGCATTGAATCTGTAGATTGCTTTGGGTAGTATGGACATTTTAATGATGTTAATTCTTCCCATCCATGAACATGGTATATGCTTCCATTTATTTGTGTCTTCCTTGATTTCTTTCTTCATTGTTCTGTAGTTTTCGGAGTACAGGCCTTTTACCTCCTTAGTTAAGTTTATTCCAAGGTACTTTATTTTTCTTGTTGCTACGGTAAATGGGATTTGTTTTTTCACTTCTATTTCTGTTGTTTCATTATTGGTATACAAAAATGCTTTTGATTTCTAAATATTGACTTTATACCCAGCTATTTTGCTAAATTTGCTTATTAGGTCAAGTAACTTTTTGGTGGAGCCTTTTGGGTTTTGTATGTACACTATCATATCATCTGCAAATCATGACAGTTTGACTTCCTCCTTCCCAGTTTGGATACCTTTAATTCCTTTCTCTTCTCTGATGGCTATAGCTAGAACTTCCAAGACAATGTGGAATAGAAGTGGAGAAAGTGGGCAGCCTTGTCTCGTTCCTGATCTTAGGGGGAAAGCTTTCAGTTTTTGTCCATTCAGTATGATGTTGGCTTCAGGTTTCTCATAGATGGCCTTTATGATGTTGAGGTATGCTCCCTCTATTCCCATTTTGCTGAGGGTTTTTATCATAAATGGTTGCTGCACTTTATCAAAGGCTTTTTCAGCATCTATTGATATGATCATATGGTTGTTATCTTTCAGTTTGTTGATGTGGTGTATTACATTCATTGATTTACGAATGTTGTACCATCCTTGCTTCCCTGGGGTGAAGCCCACTTGATCATGGTGTATGATCTTTGTAATATACTGTTGAATCCAATTGGCCAATATTTTAATGGGAATTTTATCATCTATGTTCATCAGAGATATTGGCCTGTAGCTTTCTTTCTTAGTTGGATCTTGCCCAAGTTTTGGAATTAGAATAATATTGGCCTCATGGAAAGAGTTTGGGAGTCTTCCCTCTTCCTGAATTTTTTGGTATAGTTTGAGGAGGATAGGAGTTAGTTCTTCTTTAAATGTTTGGTAAAATTCACCTTTGTATCCATGTGGTCCAGGGCTTTTTTGCTTTAGGAGATTTTGGATGACTTCTTTAATTTCACTAGTTGTTATTGGCCTATTCAGGCTTTCTGTTTCTTCTGGGTTCAGTTTTGGTAGATTATACCTTTCCAGAAATGTGTCCATTTCATCCAAGTTGTCATGTTTTTTGTCATATAATTGTTTATAGTAATTTCTTACAATCTTTTGTATTTCTGAGGTATCAGTTGTGATTTCCCCTCTTTCAGTTCTGATTCTGTTTATTTGGTTCCTCTCTCTCATTTTCTTGATGAGTCTGGATAAGGGCTTTTCAATTTTGTTTATTTTTTCAAAGAACCAGCTCTTGGTCCTGTCGATTCTTCAAATTGTAGTTTGAATCTCTGAGTTATTTAGTTCTGCTCTGATCTTGATGAATTCCTTCCTTCTACTTGCTCTGGGCTTTGTTTGTTGTTTCTCCTCTAGTTCTTGCAGCTTTGTGGTTAGGTTGTTTTTATAAACTTCTTGTAACCATTTTTGGAAGGCCTGTAGTGCTCTAAATTTCCCCCTGAGAACTGCCTTTGCTGTATCCCATAGGTTTTGGGCTGTTGTGTGTTCATTGTCATTTGTTTCCAGGAACTTTTTGATTTCATCTTTGATCTCATTGTTGACCCCTTCATTGCTTAAAAGCATGTTATTCAGTCTCCAGGAGTTAGAGAATTTTGGGGTTTTTCCCTTGAGATTGGTTTCTAGTTTCAAGCCATTGTGGTCTGAGAAGATACTTTGTATGATTTTAACTTTGCTGTATTTGTGGAGGCTTGTCTTGTGACATACCATGTGGTCTATCTTGGAGAATGGTCCATGTGCATTTGAAAAGAATGTGTATTTTGCTTCTTTGGGGTAAAAGACTGTATACATCATTTAGGTCCATTTCCTCTAGAGTGTTTTTCAATGCCACAACATCTCTGGGGATTTTTTGTTTGGAAGATCTGTCTATTATTGATAATGGGGTATTAAAATCCCCTACTATTAGTGTGTTGCTGTCTATGTCTTTCTTAAAATCTTCCAAGATTTTCCTTATATATTTCGGAGCTCCTATGTTGGGTGTGTGTATTTTAATCAGAGTTATTTCTTCTTGATGGATTTTTCCCGTAAGTATTATGAAATATCCATCTTTGTCCTTTTTTATGGCCTTCATTGTAAAATCTATTTCATCTGGAATCAGTATTGCTACTCCAGCTTTTTTTTCATGTCCATTTGCTTGATATATAGTTTTCTATCCCTTCACTCTCAATCTGTGTCGATCTTTTGTTCTGAGGTGGGTCTCTTGAAGACAGCATATATGTGGGTCATGTTGTCTTATCCATTCGGCTACTCTATGTCTTTTAATTGGTGCATTTAATCCATTTACATTTAAGGAGATTATTGATTGATACTTATTCATTGTGTTTTTCTCCCTTTGTGTCTGTATTCCTCTTTGGCTTTCTCTGTTTCTTCATTTTATTTGTTTACTTCTTTTTATAGCAGACCCTTTAGCATTTCTTGCAATGCTGGTTTGGTAGAGATGTATTTTTTCAGTCTTTTTTTTTCTCGGAAGCTCCTTATTTCTCCTTCCATCTTGAATGAGAGCCTTGCTGGGTAGAGTATTCTTGGTTGCAGGCCTTTGTTTACCATGACTTGAAATACTTTTTGCCATTCCCTTCTGGCTTGAATTGTTTCTGTTGGAAAATCATTTGATAGCCTTATTGGAGCCTCTTTATATGTTATTTGTCATTTCTGTCTTGATGCTTTTAGGATTCTCTCTTTGTCTTTGAAGTTAGTTATTTTAATAATAATGTGTCTTGGTGTTGGTCTATTTGGGGTTGATACTCATTGGGACCCGCTGTGCTTCCTGAACTGGATTAATGTTTTCACTTACCATGTTAGGGAAATTTTCTATCATGACTCTTTTGAACAGGTTTTCCATTCCTAGTTTCTCTTCTCCTTCTTCTATCCCTATGATACGGATGTTGTTACGTTTTATGTTGCCCTGCAGCTCTCTTAATTCCTCTTCAGTCTTATTCAGCCTTTTTTCATTCTCTTGTACTGTGTTGGAGTATTTGTCAACATTATCCTCTCTTATCCTCGCTGATCCGGTCCTCTGCTTCCTCTAGCGTACTGTTGATTCCTTGTACTGTATTCTTCAATTCAGAAATTGTATTCTTCATTTCCTCCTGGTATTTTTTGATAGTTTCTGTGTCCTTTTTGATGCTGTTATAGCTCTCAATAAGTTCCTTGTAAGCTCCCTGGAGTTATTTATGGTTTTCTTTGAGCTGCAAAGCTCATTGAGCTTCTCTATCATCATTCTTTTGAATTCCTTATTTGATATTTCAGTTGCCTCTGTTTCATTTGGTGGTCTTTCTGAGGATTCTTCTTTTCCTTTTGGTTATGGAGTGATTCTTTTTTTTCCCCATTTTTGGTGTCTGGTTTTGCTTGCTTTTTCTGTTTTTGTTTTTTCCTTGGATTAATCAATCGGCTTTGCTTCCTTTATTCAGTTGAGCACCCTTCTGTGTTAGGAGATTTGTTCAGTTCAGTGTTGCAGTTTCCCAGATTTTCTCCACTTGTTGTTCTTGGTGTGGCCTTTGTTTGGGCTGTCTGGTTGTATTCTGGAGTTGTGGGCTGGTCTCCTGCAGGTCTCCACTGCCTCTGGGCTGTGCTCCTCTGAGTCTAGATGCTGACCGCTCCAACTCCTAGGGACCTGAAGATGTCTCACGCTCCCTATCCTATCCGTCGGGTTCTGTGCTACTCCAGAACACCATCAGCACTGCTCTCTATTCTGTCGCCATCTTTAATCCTCTGTTTTGTTCATTTTTGTGCTTTAATGGGTGAGATCATATGATATTTGTCCTTCACTGACTGGCTTATTTCACTAAGCATAATACTCTCCAGTTCCATCCATGTTGTTGTGAAGGATAGGCGTTCCTTCTTTCTTTCTGTTGTGTGGTATTTCATTGTGTAAATGTACCAAAGTTTTTTGATCCAATCATCTACTGATGGGAAGTTAGGCTGTTTCCAGCACTTGGCTATTGTTAATAGTGCTGCTATGAACAAAGGGGTACATAGGTTCTTATGAATTGGTGTGTCAGGATTCTTCAGGTATAGTACTAGTAGTGGAATTGCTGGATCAAAACGCAGTTCCATTTTCAGTTTTTTCAGGAAACTCCATAGTGTTTTCCACAGTGACTTGCACCACCCCTACATTCCCACCAACAGTGCACCAGGGTTCCCTTTGCCCCACTTCCTCACCAACACTTGTTGTTTGTTGATTTGTTAATGATTGCCATTCTGACAGGTAAGAGGTGGTATCTTATTGTGGTTTTAATGTGCATCTCTCTGATGACTAGTGATGTTGAGCATTTTTTCATATGCCTCTGGGCTCTTTGTATATATTCCTCAGTGAGTTGTCTGTTCAGGGGTTTTTGCCCATTTTTTAATCGGGCTGTCTGTCACCCTGGTGTTGAGACACATTGCTTCTTTATATATTTTGGAGATCAAGCTCTTGTCTGAGGTTTCATTGGCAATTATGTTTTCCTATACAGTTGATTCCTGTTGAATTTTGCTGGTGTTTATCTTAGCTGAACAAAAACTTTTCATTTTGATACAGTCCCATTTGTTGATTTGTTCTTTGATTTCCTTTGCCCTCGGTGAAGTATCAGTAAGCATATTTCTGTGTAGATAATCAAAAATTTTACTGCCTATATTTTTCTCCAGGACCTTTATGGTGGCACTGCTTATGTTTAAGTCTTTCTTGAGTTTATTCTCCTGTATGGTGTAAGTTGGTGGTCTAGTTTTATTTTTTTGCATGTTGCTTTTCAGTTCTCCCAATACCACTTGTTGAAGAGACTGTTTTTACTCCATTTGATGTTCCTTCCTCCGCTGTCGAATTGTAATTGCCGATAGAGTCCTGGGTTTATTTCTGGGCTCTCTATTCTGTTCCGTTCATCTATATGTCTATTCTTATGCCAGTACCAGACTGTTTTAATGACTGTAGCCTGGTAGTATTGTTTGATGTTCGGTATTGTGATTGATGCCCAGTATTATGATTCCTCCTACCTTGTTCTTCTTTCTGAGGATTGCTGTGGATATTCATGGGAGTTTTGGCTCCATATAAATTTTTGAAGTATTTTTTCTATCTCTGTGACATCTGTCATTGGTATTTTAATTGGGATTGCATTGAATCTGCAGATGGCTTTGGGTAGTGTGGAGATTTTAATGATGTTAATTCTTCCCATCCATGAACATGGTATATGCTTCCATTTATTTCTATCTTAATTTGTTTTTTCAGGGTTCTGTAGTTTTCTGAGTACAGGTATCTTACCTCCTTGGTTAAGTTTATTCCTAAGTATTATTTTTTTCTTGTTGCTGTGATAAATGGGATTTGTTTTCTCACTTCTATATCTGATGTTTCATTATTCGTTTACAAAAATTCTTTTGATTTCTGGATATCGACTTTATATCCAGCTATTTTGCTAAATTTGCTTATCAGGTCAAGTAAGTTTTTGGTGGAATCTGTTGTGTTTTGTATATACAGTATCATATCATGTGCAAATATTGACAGTTTGACTTTCTTCTTTCCAGTTCCTTCTTTGATTCCTTCTTCTTTGATAGCTATAGTTAGGACTTCCAAAATGATGTTTAACAGAAATGGAGAAAGTGGACAGCTTTGTCTTATTCCTGATCTTAGGGAGAAAGTTTTTTGTTTTTTCCCTTTGAGTATGATGTTGGCTTCAGGTTTCTCATAAATGGCCTTTGTAATGTTGAGGTATGCTCCCTCTATTCTCATTTTGCTGAGGGTTTTTATCATTAATGGTTGCTGGACTTTATCAAATGCTTTTTCGCCATCTACTGATATTATCATGTTCCTTTTGTCTTTCATTTTGTTGATGTGGTATATTACATTGATTTGCCAATGTTGTACCATCCTTGCATTCCTGTAATGAAACCCACTTGGTCATGTTGTATGATCATTTTAATGTATTGCTGGATCCGGTTGGCCAATATTTTGTTGAGAATTTCATCATTTGTGTTCATCAGATATATTGGCTTATAGTTTTCTTTTTTAGTTGTGTTTTGACCTGGTTTTGGGATTGGAATAGTATCGGCCTCATAGAAAGAGTTTGGGAGTCTTTGCTGTTATTGGATATTTTTGGAATAGTTTGAGAAGGATAGGAGTTGATTCTTCTCTAAATGTTGTGTAGAATTCCCCTGTGTTGCCATCTTTGTAGTCTCTTGTGCTTTGGGAGATTTTGGATTACATCTTCAATTTCATTAGCTGTTAATCAGCCTATTCAGGATTTCTGCTTCTTCTGGATTCAGTTTTGGTTGATTATACATATCCAGAAATGTGTCCATTTCACCCAGGTTGTTATATTTCTCGTCACATAGTTGTTTGTAGTAATTTCTTACAATCTTGTATTTCTGACGTATCAGTTGTGATTTCTCCTTTGTCCTTTCTGATTCTGTTTATTTGCATCCTCTCTCTCTTTTTCTTGATGAGTGTGGATAAAGGCTTTTCATATTTTTTTATTTTTTCAAAGAACCAGCTCCTGGACTTTTTGATTCTTCAAATTATAGTTTGAGTCTCTAAGTTATTTAGTTTTGCTCTGATCTTGATGATTTCTTTCCTTCTCCTAGCTCTGGGCTTTGTTTGTTGCTGCTCCTCTAGTTCTTGCAGCTTTGTGGTTAGGTCGTTTGTATAAGCTTCTTCTGACCTTTTTAGGTAGGCCTGTATTGCTATTACTTTCCCTCTGAGGACTGCCTTCTCTGTGTCCCATAGGTTTTGGACTGTTATGTATTCATTGTTATTTGTTTCCAGAAACTTTTTGATTTCATCTTTGATCTCATTGTTAACCCATTCCTTATTTTAAAGCATGTTATTCAGTCTCAATGAGTTAGAATGTTTTTTTTTTCCCCTTGAGTGTGGTTTCTAGTTTCAAGCCATTGTGATCTGAGAAGATGCTTGATATGATTTCAATTTTTCTGTATTTGTGGAGGCTTGTCTTGTGACCTAACACGTGTTCTACCTTTGAGGATGTTCCATGTGCATTTGAAAAGAATGTGTGTTTTGCTTCTTTGGAGTGAAAGGTTCTATACATATCCATTAGGTCCATTTCCTCTAAAGTGTTGTTCAATGCCACAATATCTTTGTTGTGTTTTTGTTTGGAAGATCTGTCCATTGTCGATAATGGAGTATTAAAATCCCCTACTACTAGTGCGTTGCTCTCCATATCCTTTTTGAAGGCTTCCAAGATTTTCCTTATATATTTGGGAGCTCCTATGTTGGGTGCATATAATGTTTACCAGAATTATCTCTTCGTGAAGTATTGTTCCCTTAAGTATTATGAAATGTCCATCTTTGTCTCTTTTTATGGTCTTCATTGTAAAATCTATTTTGTCTGAAATCAGTATTGCTACTCCAGCTTTTTCTTTGTGTCCATTTGCTTGATAAATATTTTTCCATCCCTTCACTCTCAATCTTTGTCAATCTTTTGTTCTGAGTTGGGTCTCTTGAAGATAGCATATATGTGGATCATGTTTTCTTGTCCATCAGCTACCCTATGTAGTTTGACTGTGCATTTAATTCGTTTACATTTAAGGTTATTATTGATTGATATTTTTTTCCATTTTCCCACTTTGTACCCGTGTTCCCCTCTGTGTCTCTATTTCTTCATTTTTTTAAAGCAGACCCTTCAGCATTTGTTGAAATCCTGGTTAGGTAGAGATGTATTTTTTTAGTCTCCTTTTGTCTGGGAAACTCCTTATTTCTCCTTCCATTTTGAATGAGAGCCTTGCTGGGTAGAGTATTCTTGGTTGCAGGCCTTTGTTTACCATGACTTGAAATATTTTTTGCCATTCCCTTCTGGCTTGAATTGTTTCTGTTGAATAATCATTTGATAGCCTTAACATAGCCTCCTCATATTTTATTGCTGTTTCTTTCTTGGTGCTGTTGGGATTCTCTCTTTATCTTTGAAATTTGCGATTTTAATTATAATGTGTCTTGAAATGGGTCTCTTTGGATTCATCCTTATTGGGACCCTCTGTGCTTCCTGAACTTAGTAACATTTTCACTCATCATGTTATGGAAATTTTCTATCATGACTTTTTTTTTAACAGGTTTTCCATTCCTTGTTTCTCTTCTCCTTCTGGTCTCCCTATGATACAAATATTATTGTGTTTCTTTTTTTTTCCAGCTCTCTTAAAGCTTTTTCATTCTTGTTCAGCCTCTTTTCATTCTGTTGCCCTGTCTGTTAATGTTTTTCTACATTGTCCTCCAGCTCGCTGATCTGGTCCTCTGCTTCCTCTAGCCTACTGTTGATTCCTTCTACTGTATCCTTCAGTTCAGAAATTGTATTCTTCATTTCCTCCTGGCTCTTACTGATATATTTTATATGTGTTCTTTAATGCTGGTGTAGTTCTCAGTAAGACCCTTGTAGCTTCCCTGGAGTTCTTCGTAGTTCCCCTGGAGCTGTTTGTAATTCCCCTGGATTGTTTGTAGTTTTCTTAGAGCTGGCTAAGCTCATTGAGCTTCTGTATCATCATTATTTTGAATTTTATATCTGATAGTTTGCTTGCCTCAGTTTCATTTAGTGATCTTTCTGGGGATTCCTCCTTTCTTTTTGGTGATGGACTGTTCCTTTTTCTCCCCATTTTTAGTTTTTTTTTTTTTTATAGTCTAATCAGATTATGGTCGGCTGCAGGCTAAGGAACTGCTATGTTGGAAGGATTGATTTAGTTTTAATTCTATTGGTCTGTGATCCACCACCAGGCTCAGATGCAGCTTGGGGTGACAGACTGATTAAGTTGTAAATCAGTAAATCAGCTACCAAGGTCAGGCCCTGCTGCACTAGACAGAGAGGTTCAATTGTAATCCAATGGATCAGCCACTAGCTCAGGTGCAGCCTAGTGGGACAGGTGATTTCACATGTAAATCAAGAAATCTATGATCAGCTGCCAGACTCAGGAGCTGCTGGGCTAGACAGCAGGATACCATTGTAATCCAGTGAATCTATGATCAGCTGCCAGGCCCTACGGCAGTTGGCGGGATGAACCAACTCAGTTGTGAACCATTGAATACATGATCAGCCACCAGGCTCAATTGCCAGTCTGTGGTGCTGACTGACTGACCCAGCTGTAAATCAGAGGGTTTTTGTCCACTGTCAGGCCCAGGTGCTGCTGGGCAAGAAATACCTATCAGGTGTCAACTACTGTATCTTCACTCAGACAGGGCAGGGCAGGATAGGTTTATTTACATGCAAATCAAGGAATTGTAATCAGGCACCAGACTCAAGCACCTCTGTGGGGGGCAGATTGCTTCCAGTGGTTGGGGCTGTGAGGACCCTCCTAGGGAAGCTGGAAGCTACTTCGTGCAATAAAGTCTGCCTTAGGTGTGGGAGATGAGTTATAACTGGGATCCCCACAGCCACCTCCCTATTTCTCTCCTCCAAGACACTGCTGTAAGCTCTTCCCACACATCTCCAGTCCTCTCTGACCTCCCTCTGCTGGAGCCCAGGGTAGGTGGTTGCCAGTGTATTGTCACTGTGGTCACCCTAGTAGTTCTCTGTCTCCAGGGCTCTCTCAGGCCAGCAAACTCCATGGTTTTCCACCCTTCTCAGCTGGTTGCTGCTCTGCTGCCATGTTGCTGTAGCTGGGGGCCCAGCACCCACCCTTTGGTGGATCCCTTGGCTCTCTCCCTTAGGCTGCTGCCTCCAGTGAGGACCCAGTCAGCTCTTGCGTTTCCGCAATTCCTACCATTCACATTGCAGTGAAGTGGCCTCTTCTGTTCTGTCTGTGGTTATAGGACCTCTTTCCATTTGGTGTTCTATTGGTAATTCCAGCTGACTTTTTCTCCAGAAAAGTAATTCCAGATGCAACCTAGGAGAGGTTTGGTGCAGCTCCACTTACTCCTCCACCATCTTTCTGGAACCTCAGCAAATGTGTTTTCCCATCCAGTTGGTTCCCTTTTCATTTTGCTGATGTTTTCTTTAGCTGAGCAGAAACTTTTCAGTTTGATGTAGCCCCATTTGTTTGTCTGTTCCTTTATTTACCTTGCCCTTGGAGAAGTATCAGTGAGAATATTGCTGCATGGGATATTTGACATTTTACTGCCTGTGTTTTCCTCTGGAACTTTTATGGTATCACAGTTCATGTTTAAGTCCTTTATCCATCTTGAGTTTATTCTGGTGTCTGGTGAAAGTCGGTGATCTAGCTTTATTTTTTTGCATGTCTCTGACCAGTTCTTCCATCACCACTTGTTGAAGAGGCTATTTTCACTCCTGTTTGTGCTCCTTCCCCATCTGTCAAGTATAAATTGACCATAGAGTCCTTGGCTTATTTCTGGGCTCTCTGTTCTATTCCATTTATCTATGTCTGTTCCTATGCCAGTAGTAGACTATTGTGATTATAGTGGCCTTGTAATATAGTTTGATTTCTGGTATTGTGAGTTCTCTTACTTTGTTCTTCTTTCTCAAGATTGTTGTGGCTATTTGTGATGCTTTTGGCTCCATATAAGTTTTTGAAGTCATTTTTTCTTGTTCTGTGAAATATGCTATTGGTATTAGGAGTTTGAACTCTGTGTTTGTAAGGTTAGCCATCTCTTCATTGCTCAGTTCTCCCACAGGCACCTTGGTCTACTCCCTCTTTTGGGTCATACTTCTCTGTCTCCTCAGCTCGACAGTTTTCTGTGTTTGCTGCTGTGTCCTAGATAGTTCTTTAGCACTTGTTATGTTGTGAAGGGTGAAGCCTTAGAAATCTGTCAATGTGGGGCGCCCTGTTTCACCACCTGGGACTCTTAAGTGGAAGAGGGGTCTGAGAGGGAACAATATTGCTTGCCCTTTGAGACCTACTGTTTCTTACTCTGCCTCAATCCCCACTGATTTTCACAGTCAGAAGCATTATGGCTTTATTGTTCCCGGTATTAGAACTGTGGACTGCGTGGTCTGGCCCCAGGATCACTTCCCAGGTTTAAGTGTATGACTGTACTTTTCACCACACTCTCAGTTCCCAAACCACTGCCTCAGCTGCTGAGTCTGTATTTCCTGCTCTGAAACTGTGTGCTGTGTGGTATGACCCTGGGCTTTCTCCTCAGGTTTAACTATATGACTGCACTTTTTGCTGTGGCCTCAGCTCCAGTGCTGCTGCTGCCACTCTCCTCTCCAGCTCTGCCCCTCCTACCTGTCTGGCTGAATATTTCTTTATTTCTTCGTTTGTTGTGCTTCCATGTTGTCCAATTTTGTGAAATTTCTGCATTGTTTTTATTTAGTTTTGAGGTAGGTGTGAGTTTCCGCCGGCTGTGAGGGTGGCACAGCATATGTACTTAGGCCTCCATCTTGGTTGGAAGTCTGTTATGACATTTTATAACATTCCAAGAGAAAGTTTTTTTTTTTCCTAGGGGCTTCTGGGAAATCATCAGTATGTCTTTAAAGAACAGTTTGATATTATTTTCCAACATTATTCATCACATACGTATTTTCTTATACTTACTATATCACACCCAAATTGACTTCTCAGTAGGAAATAAGTAGCACTGAATTTTCAGCTGTCTTTTTCAAAGATAAAGATAAGATAAAAATGACTGATCTGGTAAGCCATTGAAAAAATATAGGTCTTCAAAATTGGAAACTTAAGGATTAAGCTCTAGTTGCAACTCTTCCTCTATAAGTCCCTCGAAATTAGAAGGTACATCAAAACAGCCAGCCATACATACCAACTTCACTTATAAAAACAGAAGGATTAGAATAAATGATGTCTATGATGTCTGCAAAAATAAACTTTTAGAGGATCTGTCCCAGTGACCTATATATGCCATGGGGGAGGGGTTTCTTATTTCTGAATGTTTATTTGAGTTTCTGTACTCAGTTACAAGGAGAAGTGTAAGACAATAGCCAAAACACAGACATATTGATGATCAAATTATTTAATAAATTTAACCTCCGTTCTTACATTAATTTCCTTCCTTGCATATATCCCACCCATCCTGCCAGTATTTTAGTTGTATAATCTCTTGTTGATTTTTGTTATATCATACAGTGCAAATAAATCACAAACTGAGCAAAAGGTTGAGAGTTTCACAAGGTGGTGGATATAATATGGGAGCTGTACTTGAAGCATACGTGGAAACTTTGACAAGGAAGTGTAGAGGTATGGGACTAATTAAAGAAGAAAACTATGGTAATAGTAAAATTAGCGGAAAATCTTTATTTTGAAAAGCAAAGAATTGACTTGAATATCACATGATTGAGAGCCCTTGAGAAAACTGATGGAGCCCTATAAAACTTATGCTTCAGCTATAAAAGACCAACCAGAACTAATGACTGTCATATGATGCTATAATGAAATTTCATTAGAACACAGTTACAAACAGTTAATATTTGGTTTCTTTGTTCATCTTGAGAAGTAGTGCATAGTTGCATTTATAACCTGCATATTAACATTGTCAACTAATTTAGGAATTTATTTATGTAGTTTGTAATTTTTAAAGGTGAAATCTTAACCTTTTTATCATTATTTACTATTAAATTTTAGCCTCTAATTGATCATAATATTGATTATCCTCCATTAATGAGCATCTTTACTATCTACTTTTATCAGCTGCAGGGGGTTTTCTGCGTTGGAGAGTGTTCCCTCAAAATGTGTCCTTCCTAGAACCTTACAATGTGACCTTATTTGGAAATAGAGTTGTAGAGGTCATTAATTGTTAAGATTAGGTCATATTAGAGTAGAATGACCCCCTAGTATGACTGGTGTCTTAAAAGGAGAAGAGGAGAGACACAGTCACATCCAGAGGGAAGGCAGCCACATGAAGAAACAGATGCAGAGAGAACGCTGTATCATAACAGAGGCAGAGCTTGCTGCATTGGTGACAGACAACACCAAGCCACTAAGAGAAAGACATGGAGCAGATTCTCCCCTCAGAGCCCTGCTTTATTTTGGACTTTTAGCCTCCTGACTGAGAGAGGATGCATTTTTATTGCTTTAAACCACCAGTTTATATTGGGTTGTGATGGAAACCAGTACAGGGAGTTTTCAGAAAATTATTTTGCTGAATCATGTCCTAGATGTTATTTTTCATAGCTTAGTTTCACAGAATGGTATTAAGTCAATTTGGAAATAGGGTGAAAAGTTATTTTATTGGACTAAACCTAATAGGGCTTAAAAAACTCTTAATCTTGCAATGTTTTCTGTTTTAAAGTAGTAATTTATTGTTCAAAGAAATTGATAGACTGAGTTGGAAATGGTTTCCACTATTACAAAATGATGGACAATGCCATGTTAATCTGCGTTAGTAATTTCTTTTCAAGGTAACTGTCAGAGTTTCACTGGCAATGTCTACTTAAAGCTCATGCATTACCTTCTAGATCAAGCTAAATGGTTTGGGGCAGGGGAGTTGAGAGTTAGGAACTGATTCTTTTCAATATAGAGAAATTATTATATGCCATTTTTATCAATTCCCTTGAAAAAAAAAAAAAAGATGACAGACTGTTCCTGTGTAGAACTTAAGATTGTGTTTGTGTCCTTTGAAACCAAAAAGGCCAATATAGTGTATTACATCATCCAGTACGAAATGTTTCTTAAATTGCATCACTGCTACATTATCAGTTCCTGACTCTAGTAATAGTTTATCATGCCTGGCAGGTTAGCAGGTTTTGGCAGAGGAAATGAAACCTAGTCAGTTACTATGATATTTATAGCAGACCTGCTTTTACAGGAATCAGTGAAAAGTTGATTGATAGTTTGAGACTAAACTCTACTGCAAGAAACAGGATGTGTGCTTTCTATTTAGACCCAGTTTTCTTTTTTCTACATTTCAGGGCTCCATTTGCACTTTGTTTTGGCTGTTTCATAAGGCATAGATCCTTTCTTTTCCCTAAACTCAGTCACCAAATATAACTGAGGAAATTTTTTTTAATTTAATTTTATTGTTGTCATATTACATCCATCCCCTTTTTCTAATGGAGGAAATTTTATAGAAGCTTAGCCATGGAAAAGGCAGACTTTCAGTTTTTACTCTTGCATGATAGCTGTATTTACTGTAACTTATCAGAAAGCATCTTAAATTGAAATTTTTTTCTGAATAGAGTATTATTTAAGATATGCAAACAAAATGAAAGATTTTTTTTTTTTTTTAAAGACTTTACTTATTACTTCTAGAGAGAGGAGAAGGGAGAGAGGCAGAGAGGGAGAGAGACATCAATGTATGGTTGCTTTTCACCTGCCTCCAGCTACAGAGCTGGCTGGAGACCTGGCTTGCCACCTGGTTATGTGCCCTGGCTGGGAATTGAACCAGCGACCCCTGGGTTCGGAGGCCGGAGTCTATCCACTGAGCCACCAGCCAGGGCCTAAATGAAAGATTTTTTTTGTGTTAAGTTACATGGTAGGGTTACATTTCCAAAAGTGTTCTAAGAAAATCCTGTTTTGGGTATAATTTCATTAATTATATTTGATTGTCATATCTCCTTTAAATGCTGCATCTCTTTATTCTGAAATGTATTTTTAACGGGTATATGTATCTGTACTATTAGTACACCTATGAGTATAACTCAGCAATGTGTTTGTTGCAGTGTTGCAGTGTATCAAAATGTACCTGTTTTGTAAGCATTGTGGTTAACTAATAATGTGATTTGAAACAAGGCTTTTTGACAGTGCCTGTTCTAGGCTGGTCTGATAGCACCAACTGATTAGATAAGGTGCTATCTGAAGTGGAAAGGCTGATGCAGAGGCCAACTCTGGAACACAAAGAGTGGCAGACTTAAAGCCAACTCTAATGTACCAACAGTTGAAAGAACAAAAGGCTACTCTCTTTCATTGCTTCATTTTTTTTCCAAAAGATTTTTTTTTTTTTTTCACCAGCAAACAGTGATTGCTAAGTTATCTGTGGAAAAGAATAGAAACAAACCCAACTTACATTCCTCAGACTATTAGGTCACATTCTACACCACTGTTATTTTGAAATTTTTAATCATTTTTATCCTAACATTCTTTAGGGAAACTTCATGTTTCTGTCAGAACCTTAATATTAATTTAGGAAACTAGCCAACCTGAGGTAGTAAGAGTAGGATAATACTCTTGATTCTTCACCATGAATCATCATGGTGAAAAATCAAAACTGAACATAAAAATAATTTTTTACATATCTTATATAAATGGATCACTTTAAACATAACATAGTGCTAAAAGGAAAAATTAGACTTTTTTTTTTAAAGGATGAAAAACTCACTCAGATGGTAATAGGCAGGAGCTCCTGTTGTGGTCACATGGCTCATCCTGACTCTTGTCCTGCCTGTTACATGAGTTGACACTTTTTAGTCCCACCGTATGTGGGATGTGCTTTATGAAAAGAGCCAGGAGTACAGGTAAGGGACTTTGAAATTCCAAGTTACTGTTGTTATAAGTAACAGACATAACATTTTTATTATAGACAAAAATAGTTTTAACGTAACTTATCTAATGTATTCACTAATATCCACCAAAATCATTCAATTTTTTTTTTTTTCTGTTATTCTGAACCTCTGTAGTCAAAGTTTAGATGAATATACTTCAAAATGGCTAAGCTAAAGATACCAGTCAGAGCTTCTTTGGAGAATTCCAGGCCTATGCAAGTCAGAACTTGCTTATTTTAGAAGATGTTCAGTAGAGCTCCAATTGGGAAAGTGAAGAATGTAGTCCTAAGGAGTGAAAGTTTTCAGAGCCTGGATATTCACAGGGGCCAAATGGTGCCACAGAAGAGCACTGAATTTCCAGTCTAGTCCTGACTGCCCCATGTTAGCAGATGAAGGCCAGTAGGGCTCTTAACCCTGATGAAATAAGCTCCCATTTCATCATCTGTAATGTGGGAATAAAAATGAGACTGATTTGTGCAGTGCCCTTAGGAGCAAGTGCAGTGATGTTTGTGAAGCATCATCGTTCTTATATTGTTGAACCTATTTGGCATGACTGTTAAAAAGGTGAGATGTTGGTATCACATTTACTGAATTAAAAGCTTTTATTTGAAAATTTTATTTCCAATGTAATTAATAAGAGACATTGTTTTTTTTCCAAGTTTGTTGTTCTTTATCTCTTAAAAAGCTGTGTCACTATGCAGACAGGACCTCCTTGGGTGAGAAAGGTGGTAGTGAACTGTTTTTCAGGCTGACAGAGCCTTGGGAGAAATTTTAAACTGGTCCACTAGCTCTGACTGAATCCTTTACCTCTGGTGGTTAAACTTTCACTATATACATATGGTGAACATCATCTACAATTCTCTTGAATATGGATATAAACTATATTGCAGCTATCATATTCCATCACTATGCTTTTAAAGATGTCTCAAACTGACCTGAGTTCATGCAGATTTTACTGCCTTTTGGTGGCTTATTTCCTGACTCCACAGGTCTCACCTAGTCCCCATAGCCTTGCTATGCTCTGAAAGTTCCAGCACCAAAACTCAGGGTTTTCCTTGTGTAAAAGAAAATTGTTTATCAGTACTGACTGCAGTGGAGCTCTGGGTGATTACACTTGTGGAAGGCAGCAAGAGGTGGGGGAAGCATGCATGATAAATTCATGACTGCTCTAAATATTTTGAGACAAAAAGGTCTCAAATATATGTTGACACTTAGATGAAAATTCCCACTTTTGTTTAGTTGTTCCCATTGTAGGACCCATTCTGTCCAGTTCTGTTGTAGTGAAGCCTTATTACCTCAACAGGGATGGACTACACTTTTACAGATTCATTCACGTAATGAACTCAGCCTTAATCAGTTTGTCTGGAAGCCACTAAATGTTTTATACACTCATTTAATCTTTGAAGTTAGGGAACATAAGGGAACATTTTCACTTACTGCCTCCTCTTTTCCAGTTGTCACATCAGAGTTTCCTCTATAGAATAATAAAGACATAGTTTTTAGGGAGCAGCAGTAATCTTTGTGTTGCTTCTTTCAAAAACAAAAAGCAACTAAATACTTCCAAGTTAACAAAAAGTTGATTTATTCAATAAAATGTAATGTGACAAATTTAGAAAAATATACTCTGAAATAACACAATGGTTTTCTGATAAAAATAAAAAGCACTGTATGCTGCTAATACTGCTTTTATTCTTTTTTTGTAAATTTAAAACTTGAAATAGGTACTACATTCACAACATTAACATAGGTTTAAAAATAACCACCATATCTCAGCCCATGAAGTACATTATTCCTTATGCCTTATAGACTCTCCTTTGTATGGGTAATTATTCAGCTGGTCTCATATTGATGGATATTTGATTGCTTCCCATTTTGGGGGTATTAAATACAATACTGTAGTT
The DNA here is from genome assembly GCA_004026585.1 of Noctilio leporinus. NCBI lineage: Eukaryota > Metazoa > Chordata > Mammalia > Chiroptera > Noctilionidae > Noctilio > Noctilio leporinus. The sequence continues at coordinate 16,555 of PVIW01011825.1, read as the reverse complement.
AAAAAAAAAAAAAAATCCTTGGGCCTGTGTTGTATAGCACAAGTGTTTAGTTTACAGATATGGTATTATTGGGTCAAAAGTATATACATTTTCAATTTTGAAAGCTATCGCCAGGTGCTCCTTCATAGGGATTAAAATCTCTCACTACCAGTGGATGAAGGCACCTTTTCTCCCACAGCCTTCGCACTGTTATCAAATGTTTGGATTTTACCAATTTGATAATTGAAAAATATATCTTACTAATTTCAATTTGTATTTCTCTTATTAAACTAAATATATTTTCATATATTTAAAAGCCATTTGTATTTCTTTTGTGATAATTTTCTGCTCATATCTTTTGCCCATTTTTCTGATGGGTTATGGAAATTAGGCCTTGCCCTGTGATGGAAGTTGCAGATATTTTCCTCAATTTTGCATTAGCCTTTTCACTTTATTTATAATGGCTTTTCTGCCCTGTAGAAATTACTGGGTTTTATTAGTTGAATTTATCTGTCTTTGCTTTTCTTTTCTGGCTTCTGAATTTTGAGTCATGCATGGATAGAAAGCCTTCTTCATTCTAGGATCATAAAGGAAATCTCCCATGCTTCCTTGTAATACTTCACTAGCTTTATTTGACATATATTTGACCTTTTTCGGGATTTATCCTGATGTTTCATGTAAAGTATGGATCCAGCTTTATTGCTTTAAGCTGTGTACCCTGTTGTCACAGGCCAATTAATGAATAGTCTTAATATTTCATCTTAAAATGATTTCAAGGTCCAAAAAGTTGGCAGCTCTTGCAGAAACCTTGAAAAACGTATCCCTGACAAAGGCTCAGCTGGGATTGGAAGTGGAGGAACTGGAAGCAGCAGCACTTCTTGTCCAGGAGGAAGAAGCTTCAATGGAAGCAGCCCATTGTGTTTCTGGGCAGCAGACACCTTCCTCCAATTCTGAGGAAAGTGATGCAGAGGACTCTGATAGCACCACATCATCTGAGACTGAAGACTCAGATTCAGAACAAGAGGAGCTCAAAAATAGTGAGTCTGAGACAGTAAATTCTTTGCAAGGTCCCCTTCTCAAGGAAAGCAGCGCCCTGCTTACTGATAATGGTGGGATGTTCAGAAACTCAGCCATCCTGAGGTCTGATGTTCATCAGGGAAAGCTGGTAGCCTCATCCCAGGCTATTGGAGGATTTGGGCCTCTGGTAGAGGAACTTGGAGAAAAATTGGAGACTACAGTTCAGATTTCCAGACCCAAGAATACTGCAGCTGGAAACCTCATCAGTGTACCGGGCAGAGATGACTGGCAGACTCCACATGATTGATCTGAGGCATTTATTCCTTATTGGGAATTTGTCAGATTTGGTTTTATTTACAGACTGAGAAGTCTTCATTTTTACTTTGTACTTTTTCTTAGTGTTTATACAACATTATTTTTCCATGAGCTAATGTTGATACCTTTTAGTTTTCTTGCTGCAAACTTCTAAAGTATTTTTAACAAAATGTAATTAATATTTGAAGATGAAAATAATAGTTCTGCCAGAATCTCTAGAATGTAGAACCCATTAATATTTTTAATAGTGTTAGCAAGGTATACTTGACAGACAGTAAGAAAACCTAACGTATTTAAAGTGTACAATGTGATGTGTTGATGTAGATATATGCATCAAATTAAATTACCACTGCGACCAAGATACTGTACTTACCCATCATCTCCAAGTGTTCTCATGTCCCCTTGTTATGCTTCTCCCACTGCCCATCCCACAATCCACTCACTCCCACTCACAGGTAAGCATTGATTTTGGTATCTTTCACTATACGTTAGTTTGCATTTTCTGTTGAATCATAATAAATACTGTTTTTTTTTAATCAGGCTTTTTTCACTCAGTAAAAATATTTGAGATTCGTTGATAATAGCAAGTATCAAGAAGATTTTTTTTAAAGTTTTTAATACCTAAGAAGCATTTAAGTGAATGGATTTATCCATTCACCTATTAATGAACATTGTGTTTTTTCCAGCATCTGGCTATTACCAATAAAACATGAATATTTCTGGGCAGGTTTTTGTCTGGATGTATGCTTTTATTTCTCTTAGGTAAATATCCAGGAGCAGAACGACTGAACCATTGTGGTAAGTGTATGTTTAACAGTTTAAAAAACTGCTGAACTGCTTTTCAAAATGGTTTTACCATTTTACACTCCCACCAACCTTGTATGAGAGTTCTAGTTCCTTCACATTCTTGTCATCACTACTGATCATTTTTTTTCATTTTTACTACTTTAACAGGTGTGAAGCTGTATCACATTGTGGTTAATTTTGCATGTTTTAAGATTATAATGTTGACCATCTTTTTTTTTAATGTTTTTAATAGATTTTATTTATTTTTAGAAAGAGATGGAAGTCAAAAGGGAGAGAAACATGAATATGTGGTTGCCTCTCTCACACACCCCCAACTGGGGACCTGGCACACATCCCAGACATATGCCCTGACTTGGAATCGAACCACTGACCCTTTGGTTCAGAGGCTGCTGTTCTCTCCGCTGAGCCACAACAACCAAGGCTTGACCATCTTTTCATATGTGTATTTGTCATTCACATATCTTTGGTGAATTGTCTGTTCAAATCTATTGCCAATTTTTTTAAGCTGAGTTATTTACTTATTTTTGAGTTTTGATAGTTTTTTACAAATTTTGGATATGAGTCCTCACTCAGCATGAGTCATCTTTGTATGCCTTATAATCTTGGATTGGAATGCAGACATTGTGAATTTTATCTTGTTGGGTACTGGGTATATAGTCTTATAAATTTGCTTTTGTTTTAGGATACAGTTTACTTGGAAATAGTTTGATCTTTTTAAAAAGATTTTATTCAATATTTTTAGAGAGAAGGGGGCAGGAAGGGAGGAAGAAAGGGAGAGAAACATCAGTGTATGGTTGCTTTTCACCTGCCTCCAACTACAGACCTGGCTGGAGATTTGGTTTGCAAACTGGTTATGTGCCCTGACTGGGAATTGAAACAGCGACCTTTGGGTTCACAGGCTGGTGCCTATCCATTGACCACCAGCTAGGGCTTAGTTTGGTCTTTATGAATCTTGTTTTTGTAATTTATTAGTCAGATCCGGAAGAGTGCTTAGTCTAGGACAAACTGTTTCATAGTACTAAGAAAAGATTTTCGTGTGCCCCATGAATTATGAGTTTACTACTGTAGCTGATAGAAGTAGGTACCTATGTGTGTGCTACACATGTGCCCTCTACTTTTTTCCATTGGTTATTTCCCTGGCCTTATTTCATGCTCTTATCAGTAGGTACTCTTTGAATACTAGAGAGGAACCCTTTCTAGATGACAGGTTCTCTGCAGCTTTTTCCCCTATGGTACTCTGGTTCTGCAAATTTCAGCTGCCTTAGTCTCCCTAGTCCTTTAGCTCTTGTCTCCTGAACTCCAGCATCCACTGGGTTCTACTTGGGTTGTCCCTCTCTGTGTTTCAGGACAGTGGGAAAGGTAATCACATGGCCCACTGTGTTTGCTTTTCATCCCACAGGATCACTGTGTTTTATTGCCTGATGTCCAGTGTCTTGGAAACCATTCTTTTGTGTATTTTTCCTGTTTTGTTTTTTTTTCCCTTTGGTTATTTCAGGTGGAAGAGTAAACATCTTTCTTGATTGGAAATATAAGTTTTTTAGTATTTTCTCACTTGAGCATCAGCTTCTAAGGAGCCAGGGTATGTATCTGCAGAACCAGCAGTGCCCATATTCTCATAAATATTTGTTGAATGAATGGAAAAATTAAATAAACCAATTTGCTTTGGGGAGGAAATGATATGCATTAACCTCAATAGAATGTTTATTTGAAGAAAGAGTATGATCGATCCTTTTACTCTGAGCTTATATAGGTTGAGAGTACTTATATTTCCATTATAAATTCTAGTTTGTCTTAACAGGATAGTTGATGTGATTGTGCCATCCATTTGACACACATGTTAACTCCTGAACATTAACAGCTTTGTCAGAAAGTATTTAAGACTTTCCTCAGGCACCCTGGAGAGCTTCAGAATCTCTGTGACCATTGCAGATGCATTACTCCTTAGCAGCACTTTACCTGGAGCTAGTTAGAAAACACATTAATTTGTTACTCTATTTACTTATACTAACATCAAGTTGAGCAAATTCACTCTTCTCTAAGCATTTGAAGCCATGGAAATTCTTCCTTCCACCAATGTCCTTAGGAATCTAAAAAGTATGTGCTTTGGTAAAACTTGTCTTGGATGGAAAAACCTGGTACTCCCTTCCTCAAAGAATTAGTAAATATGACCCTTCCCAGACATCCTCAAAGTAAAGGAGCTCCATAAACAACTGTCATGAGTAGTAAAAACAACATGAGTGAGCACCTTAATTTTAAACTTCATGCCTGCATTGTTCCTTTTATCCTTTCTTTGTTCACAGAGGGTTAAAACTTTGTTAAATCATATTACTCTTTGTTTAAGATGAGTTAAAAGCACTATACCATGTCTGTAATCCAAAACAAATCCAAAGGTGTTGCCTTTTATTTTTATTTTTTAACTAAATAACCTGCCAGTTATAATCATGTGAGTTTCCCCAAAATTCTGGGTGATAAGAGAAAACGAAGTTGGGAGAAGCGCAGGAAAGACACCTCAGTAACTGCCTAGCTGCAGCTCAATGGAAGAATCAAGGCTTTCAGGTTGACAAGATGAATTCAGTTCCAGAACCACAGCTCAGGTCTGACCAGCCCACAAAGGGGCATGCCAGCCTCCAAATGTCTGCCTTCATCTTAAATATGGAAGTAGAACTACTTTTGTTTATCTTACAAGGTGATGAGACTGCGTATTCAATATACTTTATATACTGGAAGCAATCAAACGAACATAAGGTTTTGTTATTATTGTCTGACTTCCCAGAGCTGAACAGGGTTCTTTTCAGCTACTTGACAACAGATTGCTGGGGGAGCTGGCAGTTGGAAATGAGTTAGCCCTGTTTAATCACTTCAGAGGCATGCTAGTTGTAAAAGTCTACACAGTTCAGCAGGTTAGATAGAAATATTAATTCTATCAGTGAATCACAGCACTGCCTCATGTAATGGGTTTGCATTATCATTGAGCTGTGTTTCTATGTTCTGTTTCTCCTATCCCATTATCCTTCAAGAATAATACAGGGCGTTGCTGGTGGGCATGATCAGTTTAGGCTGCTCCCTGCTGCATTCTAAATTGGGTGAACAGTTGGTATGGGGATGAGGGGCAGGCAGTTTTCACACCTGCTAATGAAAAATTTTCTTTGGTTTAATGAATGAAATTCTATTGCCAAGAACTAGGGGACAGAGAGATGGTCTTAGTTGTAAGACTTTATAAATTTATTTTAAATCAGAGGGGCTCCTAGATATCTAATTTGGTATAAAGAGGTTTTTATTATATTTTGTAACAAGAAATTGACCCATATAATCAAAGGTGACAAAAACAGACTCCTAAAAGACATAGAAGTGAGTTAAAAACAATATGGAAAGAAACTCTAGACAACTCTAGAGTTGCCTCTCTATTTAAAAATACACAATCTTCAGAATGTATTAATTATGAAATCTGGAAAGATGCAGAAATCCCTTAGTATCAAGTGATCGGTCATTGTATGTCAGGTAAGTTGAAGTTAAACTTTATGAATGAAAATCTCTGTTTGGTCAGACATTTCCATTAAATCTCTGGTTGGAATTTTTGTTTGTGATCTGCACCCTTTCCCACCACTTTTCTGAGTGTGTTATAGTTTCAATTCATACCAAATGAAGAGAACATTGATTTGACTTGAGTTAAGGCAGCAAGTGATAGATGTAATTAGAAATCTATTCATTTCTCTCGATTGACTGGGCACAGCCTCCCACCAATGACATACTCTTTCTCCAGGTTGGAGGAAACAAATATCAAACAGATAAATGACTGCTGTTTTGAATCCTCTGTGGAGGCCACTTGTTTCCTAAATAAGGAATTCTTGAAAAGTAAGCTAGAGGAAAAGGATGAATGTGATAATGGATGCCTAAGCACTGGGGGAAAATAAAAAAGAAGGATTTTTCTCCAGAAAGAATTTTGTTTCAAGGGTCTGCTCTCATTTCACCTCAAACATGCTGGAACCGATGACTGCCACACAAGATTCAGTCCTAGCCAGGACCATATGTGCTTCCTCTCTAGTATTTGAAGTGTTCACAATGGTATGCTGTTGTGTTTTAAGCTGTTATCAGGTAAACATTCCTAAATTGCTCTTGTCGGAGTTGCATTAAGAAGAAGGAGCAGGAATAGCTTAATAACTTGAGATACCCTTCTCCCCACACATTTTACAATTGTCAGGCCTGAAGTTCCCACAGTTTGACACCAGTCCAGAAACCCCTGAAAACAGCTACATTGCACCACAGTGTCTGATGGAGACTTGGCCATAGTACATGGTTTTATAATATCTATACTTGTTTCCTGTACTACTTTGTGTTTTCCAACCTTGACATTTTTGGTCATTTATTGCTTTCTCTGTTGCATGTTATTTTGCACAGCTTTACATTTCACCCATTGATCAAGGCTCCATCCATGTCACCTCCTCCAAGAAGTCACCCTTATTTTTCCCGAGTGGAAAAAATTTCCCTTCTCTGAATTTACACTAAATCAGGGCCAGGTCCTTCTGGAAGAGTCTTGAGTCCAAGGAAGGCCGTAGGGATTGGAGCAAGGAGGAGAGATTCGTACTAGTCTATCCCTTAGACCAGTGGGTTGCAGAGCTCTGTAGTCAGACTAATGTAAAGTTAGAAAAAAACAGGGTGAGGAGCAGAGGCTGCTGGCATAAGGCTGTCCATGTTTGATTTTTTACATACATCTACATAGCTAGTATTAGTCGACTGAACCCATTTTTTCATAAAATCATGTTGACATTAAAAAAGTAGAAGGACATGTCAGAAGTCAGTCCTCTAAGCTGAAAATGTTTTATTTATTTAGCTTCAGGAAAAACTGTCATCTTAGAATCAGTTACCTTTTCAATGTCTATATTTCCAGTCCCTTTTTTCTGTGTAAACATATATAAAGACATAATTTTGTTTTTAGAAACACAGTTAGAATTATGCACTACATAAACTTGATGTATATCACTTTTTCTCCTAACATGAGATTGTGAATATTTCCCTATGCCATTGAACAACCTCCCAAAATAGGACTTTTCATAGCCACATTGATATATAGTCTTACTGCAGTGAAAGAAATGACTCTCAAATGTAAATCAGATGAATCAGAACTTTCCTGTTGTGTGGTGCATTTGCCAAGCACGGATGCTTAGGCTCTCTAGGTGCTGCCTCGGCGGCTCTTCCTCCATTGTGGTACAGCAATCTGTGTGGTACAGCCTGGTGTATTTGAAAGGTAATATACCTTTGAGTTAGAGATGAGATAAGGTTTTAATAGTAACTGTCACTTGTTCAGCCACTGCATTATGCCAAACTCTGTACTAGACTTTGTCCTAAGCATGGCAAGCAGGGCCTGTCTCTACTTCAATCCTCCTGTTGGCAGAGATCCTTCCAAATGGAGGTGGCTTTCGGCATCTTCAGACCATGTATGTGGCTATGATCTTAGCTGACTTGACTGGAATTGAACTTGACCCATGGAGGCTGGGGTCTGCTTGGAAAGCTTTAGTAAACCTGGGGTTCTTGACTCTGGAAGCACACTTGGACCATCTGAGAAACTTGAAAGAAATATTGATTTATAGCCAGACATCTCTTTAGACAGTGGAATTGGGATCTCTGCAGGGTATCTAAATGGGCAACAACTAGTATGATCATATTGGTGCTCTCACAAATTCAAATTGGAAACTGCAAAGAGGATCAGGCCCTTGGCAGGAAATGTTGAGGGTGAGAGATGCATTGAGAAAAGACATACAGTGGACCTAGAGCCAGTCTTACAAACTCCACTAAGGAAGAGAAGAAATGAATTAGATCTCTGTAGTGGGGAAAATATGCAAAGGAGAGGGTAAAGGCAACAGCCAGCTGGTCTTTACCCAGCTAAGCCAGACAAGAGAGTGGCTAGGTGTAGAGGAATGCAGACACATGGAGTTTAGTTCCATTAGCCTCTGAAGTAAAGATGGCAGACATTTCTGACCTACAGCCCTCAGCAGCCTTGGATCCCCACACCACCTTTACATCAGTCCAAATTCCATTAAGCTTGACTGTGCCTGTGCTTATTTGTGGAGTTCAAAAGGCAACACATCTGTTTCCTTTATTGGCTGATCAAATCAGAGGCCTTGCTTATCAGTAACAGGAAAACTGACCCAACTGCTTCAAAGTGATAAGGAGGGCTTATTAGTTTATAAATGGAGAAGTCCAGTGGTAGAATACATCTCAGAAGAGGCCTCCCAGTTGCTGAACAAGTTTCTCTGCCGTGCTTGGGTGTTAACAACCCAATTTGAACACCAAAAAAAAGATGGTCCATGGTCCAGCCTCCCCAACAAAATCCCTCAGAGTCACTCTGATTGGATCAATATAGGTAAAGTGAATCATTCACATTTGGCCAGTAAAGTGGTAGGTGCTTGGTTGGCCTTGACCCAGTCTTGTGGCCAGGAGCTGGTGTAGCCTGAGAGTGTGCTGCTCAGCTCTCCCTCAGAGACTGCTTCTGAATGTTGCACCTCCCCTTTAGGAACTGCCATGTTCCCTCAGGGGCCATACTCTCCCCAGGCTGCTCTCTGCTGACTGGCACAGTCAAGGACCAGAGCTGAGCCATTCCTGCCCATCATGAGACTCCTTTCACAGAAAGTCTTTGCAGTGAACTATGTTGCTCTTCAAGGCATTATCAGCTGCATGGTCTAATTGTGTGTGTCTTTCCCTATCTAATTTTCCTTCCTTGTAACCTAAGCTCTATCCTTCACAGAGGTTGCACTTGTAATTCTATTTTGACTTCTGCTTCCTAGAAGACCCGCCTGACAAACCCTGAAGAGCTTCTGATTTTCACAGGGGCTCGCTCAGCCAAACATGCTTTGCTCCACAGGTTTCTATAGGTCAGAGACTACACCCATGACACATAAGAGGAGGCTACGGGTCCAGGCTGAGGCACCCAAGCAACAGGGCCAACTCTGCATTGCAAACCCAGTCTTCCCTCCTCTGTGAAAAGTGTAAGTCCCAGCATGTGTCCACCCAGTGGGCGTTTCTTGAACCAATCACACGTGGGGAGGAAAAGAAGGGCTGTTGGTGGATGGGCTGAGATCCTCACTGTTCACTGGCGGTCTGAGTTGAGCAGGGAGACTTAGTGGGTGACACATCAACTTGAGGGGCATGTGTCGCACTTAAAGCATCCTATCATGGTGTTTAAAAAGAAAACTCAAAGTCAGATGTTGCTTGAGTGGTCCAGGAAAGATGAGGCAAAGCATTGGGCAGGTGGCCACCACCCAGGATGCGATCACATGGCCTAGGGTGGGTGGAACCCATAGCATTTCAGGAGCCCAGACAGCAGATCAGTGAGGATACCTTGTTTTCCTCACTGTGCCAGCCCACCCCACTAACCCATCTCATTGTCTCTTGACATAGCTTACAATCATGGAACTGTCTCTAGAGCGGCAGGTGCTTATGACAAAATGAACTGGATGATTGCTACTATTCCTCCAGCACTAGTGGGGGTAAAACCACATGGGGTTGGGCAGGGCAGCTGCACAGGTGCCTGCAGAAAGAGGATCCCAGTGGCAGGTGCCGATGCCAAAATCAGCCCAGCAGAGTATGTGCTTAATTTAGTTGACTGAAGGGGCTATTTTATTTAAGATTCAGATGGAGCTCTGAGCTGAACTGGAGAAGATAGCAGGTGGGAAGCTGCTGGAGAGGAGATATCCGCATATTTGATTGCAGGTGGCATGCTCCATATGTAAAATACATTCCTCCTATGTAAAATAATCACCTGGAAAACAAGAAGGTTTTACTAGAGAAGCCTGAGCACCTACTTCTGCCCCCATCGTCCATGCTGACTAAATTGTTGTTTGATGCCAAGCGGGCCCTAAGTCACAAGCATATCTCATTCCCCTCCTAGTAACACTTTCTCTGTGTGTGGAGACCTGGCTGGAGGGGCCCATGGAAGTGTCACCTGAAGAGGATGGTATAGAGAAGACTATCAAAGTTAGGCTCTTTTTCGGAGCCAAATCCAGTATCACCTTTGCAGTTTGCAGGGTACTTTCTTCTACCTTGCCTTGTCTTCAGCAGGGGCAGGCAGGGCTGGGGCCCATTCATAGTGAGGAACCTGAGAGGTGCTGAGATGCCATGGGCTGAGTACATGTGCAGTGGGAGCTGGGGACCCAGTCAGTGGGAACTAGGGAAGATTTCCCAAAGAAGGGATGAACAGGAAGAGGGAAGACCTGATGAAGGAGCGTGTTCTGGATGGAGGAATGTGATGGGTGAAGGGTTGGGAAGCAGTTTATGGAAAATCACATTCACGTGTGGGCCCAGACTACTTTGTGTTGAAGAAAGACAAAGAACTCAGTATCCACAATAACTGAACAATGAAATATTTATTGTCCCTGTTTAATTTTATTGTAAGGTACAACAAATATTGTCGTCTTCTCCCGTTTTCTCTCATTCTCTCACTCTTTTGCTCCCCATTCGTTATCAATCACTGCCTCCTTAAATGATTGAAAAGAACTTGTGGAAATTTGTTTTCTCTTGTTATATAAGTACCTACATAATAGTGTTGGTTTTTGCCTCTTGGTCTGTAAAGCCTAAAGTGTTTTACCAATTGGCCCTTTACAGAAAAAGTGTGCCAAGCCCTGGCTTAGGAATATTTGGATATATAGTAGTATTCTGGGTAGGCCTGGGGCTCCTAGGGTTTTCAATGCCCTCCTGAGGGAAGAACTGAGGAAAGCTGACATGAGAGGGGCAAGGCTCCTCCATGCCAGTCTGGGAGGAGACAGGCTGCTTTTGAAGCTAATCATTGGCAATTGTCACAGAAGCCAGGAGCCATCTTTGTTTTTCCTGAATGGGTAGTAACTTATATCTGTTCATCTATTCCTGGTCTAGGAATGGTGTTCTGCCTCAGGGTCCTCACTACAGAAGCTGTAGCCCTTTTGTGATTCTGGAGTAACAAAAGAAGATGGAACTCAGCCCAGTGTGCCATCATCTGGGAGGTTTTATATTCTAGAGATGGGTAACATGACAGGTCAAGCTTGTGTTGGTGAAGCAGGTTTTTGACCAAGAAGAAAATAGCCCACTAGAAATACCCAGTTAAACACATAACTGTAATACATGCTTCTCCTGCTTTTGAGTGTCTTCGCATTTACTATGAACACCCCTATTGCCTCTTATCATGGAAGGCTTTCTGCTGTCTTCTTTTTTTGAGCACTTTTAAAACCTTGTCATCTTGATCATCTTCCCATAATCACCTGAGTGCCTGGACAATAGTAGGCATGCCTTTTGTTTGTCTAGCCTCCTCTCAGGGAAACTACTCTTGTCCCACTCTATAATAGCACTGCTCAGCCCTTGTATAACTTAAGGGCTGTTCTTATCCTCTAATCCCACCACTGGGGTGGACCTATGGCTCAGGTATGAGTATTTCATTGTGGCCAGAGTCTCTCATTCTGACCACAGTGATCAGTTCAAGGGTTGGCAGATATGCTAAGCCCAGTCAATGAAATTCCCTCTTAGGACTTCAGCCAGAGCTACTAGAAATAATGCATTTTCTTCCTGAGTTGGTAAACTGGAAGGAAGATATTTTTTGAGGTGATGATTATCCTTGTAACCTTGTGAGGAATACTTTCCTGGGAAAAGAATCTCATATATAAGAAAACAGATGAAAAGAAAGGAAAAGAGAGAGAGACAGACAGATAGACAGACAGACCGTTTGGGAGGGAGACCGACAGCATCATCTGGAACTCAGCATCCAGCCATCCCTAAAGCTAGCTACACCCAAGCCAGTAAATTGTTCTTTTTTTAAGCTGACCTGGGTTGGGTTCTATAATTGGAATCCCAGTACACCCTGACCAATTAGGGCTTTTACCAAGTACCCTTTGATACCCACGGCCCTCTGTCACATACTTTTCAATGTTCTCCACTGTGACTCTGGGTTTAGAGCTACTTGCTTTGACCACTGGGATGTTTGACCTCTCGAAGCTCTCAGAGCCCTCCTGCTATCATATGAACAGTCCCAGTCTACCTGCAGGAAGATGAGAGAGACACACAGCTCAAATATGCTATCTCAGCTGAGGCCCCCTAGATCAACCATCCCTAAGCTTCTCTGGAAGCTGACTGCAGTCACAAGAATGAGCCCAGCTGAGACCAGTCTAGACTGCCAGTCCACAGAACTTTGAGCTGATGATAGATGTTTTAAAGCACTACATTTTGAGGTGGTTTTTTAAGCAGCAAAAACTGGTACATAGGCAAAAGGAGAAAAAAGATTATTATGAAAGACACTAGAAGAATGTAGCTTATCACTTGGTGGCTCTTAATAGCTGAAGAAAATAAAGGGCTGTGATACTGAAATATTGGCTGAGCTTAAACCAACCCCCAGTTCCAGGTATTGAATGCCAACACTCATTGCCAACACTCATCTCCCTGAGTTGCAGTGCATATAGGAAGATTGTGCAGAGTATTCAATAAATGTGACTATAACTAATAGTGGTAGTATTTTCCAGCCTTCCCTGTTTCGGTCTCTCTCATTTCCTGTTTAGAAAATGTTCAAGGAGCCCTCAGCAGTCTCTCAAGAATGACCGCTTGGGTGTGTGTAGGTGTATATCTCAGTGTGCCCTCTGTGCTACCACCATCATGGACCTTGTTTTAATATTTGATATGAACAATCTCAAGTAGGATGAAATAGTAAATTACATCTAGCAAATCATCCCTAATCAAGAAATAAGTGCACTAAAGTCTATAGAAGAAAAACAGTTTCCCTGAGCATTATGAATATAGTAGGTGTTCAATATGCTACTACTACCTTTTCACTCTTACTGTATGGCATAGCACATGACTAAGAGGAATTCTAATGTTGATGTAGCCCTGGCTGGTGTGCCTCAGTGGACTGAGCATCAGCTTGCAAACTGAAAGGTTGCCAATTCAAACCCAACTCGGGGCACACTCCCGGACTCAGGGCCAGTTCCTCTGTTGTGTGTGTGTGAGGGGCAACCAGATGATGTATCTCTTGCACATGAATGTTTCTCTCCTCTTTTTCCCTCTCTTCCTACCTCCCTAAAAATAAATAAAATCTTTTTAAAATAACAATGAATTGTCAGTGTTTACCTGACACTTTATCCTAAAGACAAATCTGACAAATCTGTGCTGGCCATGATAACTGCAGTGAGTATTGCCAAGAATGGCCATCCAGTGACCTTGTCAGGCATTGATTTCTCAGTGGCAATGCCCAGGATTCAGTGCTGTGAAAGGTTAGTCTCTGGCCCCCATCCCAGAGAGCTTCTGGGGAGTTGCCAGAGATGCCGGATGAGTGTCTTAACAGCAGCCAGTGGGCATTCCTCTTTCTCTCAGGCTTGTCTCTGCTTCTGCCCTGGAGCCCCCACCCATCTGCACAGCATGCAGGCTCACAAACAATCCTTCTGTGATGCCAAGAACTAGCAGGGCTCCCTGAAGATGTGTAACTTGTTCATAGAGTTACATGGGTGTAACAGCACCCAGCTGTTTCCAGTCAGCACTACTTGCATCACCTGGGCCCAAAAGCTGCCCAAAGTACCTCCAACTCAGACCTGCCTGTGATTTCATCATAGTGAAGACATTGTTGCTCCAAGCCTTTTGCATTAACTGAAGGGATGATGGAGCAAACGAGGTTTTCAGGTATATTGTTAGAATCAATTTGCTTCTTGAAGGGTTATGAAAACAAAAGTGTAAGGCATGCCAACTGTGAGTATTTCCCTAATGCCACTCAGCTTAGTCTCTGCTAATGACCTGTAGCTAATGACCTCCTCATACCTCTCTAAAGAGATTGGAAGAAGTAATGATGCTGTGGAGATGGCTTTCTGGGGAACAAGGGTATTTCAGAGGTGGCTTCACCATAGGGAACAACTTCTGAGAATCAGGGTTAAAGAGATAGGGGCGGTTGCAGTAGTAGCTCACACATTCAAGGTGGTCACCCAGGAAGGACTTTTATGCCCTCTGGGCTCCCTAGGGGAAAGCAGGAGGACTTGAGAGAATTTTTTTTTTCTTTTTTCTTTTTTAAAATTTTATTGTTGTTGTATTGCATCCATCCCCTTTTTGCTCCCCTCTGTCCTCCTCCCCACCCACCCATTACCCCCAAAGTCAATCCCCCCTGTTGTCCATGTCCATGGTTCCTTCATACCAGGTTCTTCTCTAAGCTGCTCCCCTTTCTTGCCTCTGCCTCCCCCTCCGCCCTCCCCGCAACCCCTTTTCCCCTGACCACTGAAGGCCTATTCCTTGTATTCATATACTTGGTTCTGTTTTGCTTATTAGCTTTGCTCATTATTGTCCCATAATGGGTGAGATCATATAATATTTATCCTTCACTGACTGGCTTATTTCACTAAGCATAATACTCTCCAGTTCCATCCATGTTGTTGCAAAGGGTACAAGTTCCTTCTTTCTTTCTGCTATATAGAATTCCATTGTGTAAATGTACCAAAGTTTTTTGATCCAATCATCCACTAATGGGCACTTAGGCTGTTTCCAGCACTTGGCTATTGTAAATAGTGCCACTATGAATATAGGTGTGCATAGGTTCTTATGAATTGGTGTTTCAGGATTCTTTGGGTATAGTCCAAGTAGTGGAATTGCTGGATCAAAAGGCAGTTCCATTTTTAGTTTTTGAAGGAAACCCCATACTGTTTTCCACAGTGGCTGCACCAGCCTACATGCCCACCAACAGTGTATGAGGGTACCCTTTGCCCCGCATCCTCGCCAACACTTGTTTGTTGATTTACTGATGATTGCCATTCTGAGAGGTGTGAGGTGGTATTTTATTCCAGTTTTAATTTGCATCTCTCTGATGACTAGTGATGTTGAGCATTCTTTCATATGCCTCTGGGCCCTTTGTATATCTTACTCAGTGAGTTTTCTGTTCAGATCCTTTGCCCATTTTTTAATTGGGCTGTCTGTCTCCCTGGTGTTGAGTCGCTTTAGTTCTTTTTATATTTTGGAAATTAGACCCTTCTCTGAGATATCATTGACAATTATGTTTTCCCATACAGTTGGTTCCCTTTGAATTTTGCTGATATTTTCTTGAGCTAAACAGAAACTTTTCAATTTGATATAGTCCCATTTGTTGATTCGTTCTTTGATTTCCTTTGCCCTTGGTGAAGTATCAGTAAACATATTTTTGTGTAGGATATCCAAAAGTTTACTGCCTATATTATTCTCTAGGACCTTTATGGTGGCACTGCTTATGTTTAAATCCTTTATCCATCTTGAGTTTATTTTGGTGTATGGTGTAAGTTGGTGGTCTAGTTTTATCTTTTTGCATGTTGCTGTCCAGTTCTCCCAACACCATTCGATGAAGAGACTGTTTTTACTCCATTGGATGTTCCTTCCCCCTTTGTCAAATATGAGTTGACCATAGAGTCCTGGGTTAATTTCTGGGCTCTCTATTCTGCTCCATTGATCTATATGTCTATTCTTATGCCAGTACCAGGCTGTTTCAAAAGCAGTAGCCTTGTAGTATTGTTTGAAGTCCAGTATTGTGATCCTTCCTACCTTGTTCTTCTTCTTTTTTTTAAATTTTATTGTTGTTGTATTACATCTATCCCCTTTTTGCTCCCCTCTGTCCCCCTCCCTACCCACGCATTCCCCCCAACTACCTTGTTCTTCTTTCTCAAGGTTGTGGTGGCTATTCATGGGCGTTTTTGGCTCCATATAAATTTTTGAAGTATTTTTTCTATTTCTGTGAAGTCTGTCATTGGTATTCTAATTGGGATTGCATTGAATATGTAGATTGCTTTGGGTAATATGGACATTTTAATGATGTTAATTCTTCCCATCCACGAACATGATATATGCTTCCATTTATTTGTGTCTTCCTTGTTCCTTCGTTCTTCTGTGGTTTTCTGAGTACAGGTCTTTTACCTCCTTAGTTAAGTTCATTCCTAGGTACTTTATTTTTCTTGTTGCTATGGTAAATGGGATTTGTTTTTTCGCTTCTATTTCTGTTGTTTCATTATTGGTATACAAAAATGCTTTTGATTTCTGGATATTGATTTTATACCCAGCTATTTTGCTAAATTTGCTTATTAGGTCAAGTAACTTTTTAGTGGAGCCTATCGGGTTTTGTATGTACACTATCATATCATCTGCAAATCATGACAGTTTGACTTCCTCCTTTCCAATTTGGATACCTTTGATTCCTTTTTCTTCTCTGATGGCTATAGCTAGAACTTCCAAGACAATGTTGAATAGAAGTGGAGAAAGTGGACAGCCTTGTCTCATTCCTGATCTTAGGGGGAAAGTTTTCAGTTTTTGTCCATTAAGTATGATGTTGGCTTCAGGTTTCTCATAGATGGCCTTTATGATGTTGAGGTATGCTCCCTCTATTCCCATTTTGCTGAGGGTTTTTATCATAAATGGTTGCTGCACTTTATCAAATGCTTTTTCAGCATCTATTGATATGTTCATATGGTTTTTATCTTTCAATTTGTTGATGTGGTGT
>PVIW01011824.1:0-35353 GCA_004026585.1 Noctilio leporinus | reverse complement strand
TTCAAAGTACAATTCGAAGAATCGACAGGACCAGGAGCTGGTTCTTTGAAAAAATAAACAAAATTGACAAGCCCTTATCCAGACTCATCAAGAAAAAGAGAGAGAGGACCCAAATAAACAGAATCAGAACTGAAAGAGGGGAAATCACAACTGATACCTCAGAAATACAAAAGATTGTAAGAAATTACTACAAACAAGTACATGACAAAAAATATGACAACCTGGATGAAATGGACACATTTCTGGAAAGGTATAATCTACCAAAACTGAGCCCAGAAGAAGCAGAAAGCCTGAATAGGCCAATAACAACTAGTGAAATTAAAAGAGTAATCCAAAATCTCCCAAAACACAAAAGCCCTGGACCAGATGGCTACACAGGTGAATTTTACCAAACATTTAAAGAAGAACTAACTCCTATCCTTCTCAACCTATATCAAAAAATCCAGAAAGAGGGAAGACTCCCAAACTCTTTCTATGGGGCCAATATTATTCTAATCTCAAAACCAGGACAAGACACAACTAAGAAAGAAAGCTACAGGCCAATATCTCTGATTAACATAGATGCTAAAATTCTCAACAAAATATTGGCTAACTAGATTTAGCAGTACATTACAAAGATTATACACCATGATCAAGTGGGTTTCATCCCAGGGATACAAGGATGGTACAACATTTGTAAATCAATCAATGTAATACACCATATCAACAACTTGAAAGACAAAAACCATATGATCATATCAATAGATGCTGAAAAAGCATTTGATAAAGTACAGCAACCATTTATGATAAAAACCCTCAGCAAAATGGGAATAGAGGAAGCATACCTCAATATCATAAAGGTCATCTATGTGAAACCTGAAGCCAACATCATACTTAATAGGCAAAAATTAAAAGCTTTCCCCTTAAGATCAGGAACGAGACAAGGCTGTCCACTTTCTCCACTTCTAGTCAACTGGTCTTGGACATTCTAGCTATAGCCATCAGAGAAGAAAAAGGAATCAAATGTATCCAAATTGGAAAGGAGGAAGTCAAACTGTCATTATTTGCAGATGACATGATAGTGTTATACAAAACCCTATGGGCTCCACCAAAAACTTACTCAACCTAATAAGCAAATTTAGCAAAATAGCTGGGTATAAAGTCAATATCTGGAAATCAAAAGCATTTTTGTATACTAATAATGAAACAACAGACATAGAAGTGAAAAAACAAATTCCATTTACCATAGCTAGTACCTAGGAATAAACTTAACTAAGGAGGTAAAAGACCTGTACTCAGAAAACTACAGAACAATGAAGAAAGAAATCAAGGAAGACACAAATAAATGGAAGAGTATACCATGTTCATGGATGGGAAGAATTAACATCATTAAAATGTCCATACTACCCCAAAACATCTACAGATTCAATGCAATCCCAATTAAAATACCAATGACAGACTTCACAGAAATAGAAAAAATACTTCAAAAATGTATATGGAGCCAAAAACGCCCAGGAATAGCCACAGCAATCTTGAGAAAGAAGAACAAGGTAGGAGGAATCACAATACTGGACTTCAAACAATACTACAAGGCTACTGTCATGAAAACTATCTGGTACTGGCCTAAGAATAGACATATAGATCAATGGAACAGAATAGAGAGCCCGGAAATTAACCCAGGACTCTATGGTCAACTAATATTCGACAAAGGAGGAGGAAGGAACATCCAATGGAGTAAAAACAGTCTCTTCAAGAAATGGTGTTGGGAGAACTGGACAGCAATATGCAGAAAGATAAAACTAGACCACCAACTTACATCATACAGCAGAATAAACTCAAGATGGATAAAAGATTTAAATATAAGCAGTGCCACCATAAAGGTCCTGGACAAAAATAGAGGCAGTAAACTTTTGGATATCCTACACAGAAATATGTTTACTAATACTTCACCAAGGGCAAAGGAAATCAAAGAACAAATCAACAAATGGGAACTATATCAAATTGAAAAGTTTTTGTTCAGCTAAAGAAAACACCAGCAAAATTCTAAGGGAACCAACTGTATGGGAAAACATATTTGCCAATGATACGTCAGACAAGGGTTTGGTATCCAATATATATAAAGAACTAATGTGACTCAACACCAGGGAGACAGACAGCCTCATTATAAAATGGGCAAAGGACCTGAACAGACAACTCTCTGAGGAAGATGTACAAAGGGCCCAGAGGCATATGAAAGAATGCTCAGCATCACTAGTCATCAGAGAGATGTAAATTAAAACTACAATAAGATACCACCTCACACCTGTCAGAATGGCAATCATCAACAAATCAACAAACAACAAATGTTGGCGAGGATGTGGGGCAAAGGGAACCCTTGTGCACTGTTGGTGGGAATGCAGGCTGGTGCAGACACTGTGGGAAACAGTATGGGTTTCCTTAAAAAACTAAAAATGGAACTGCCTTTTGATCCAGCAATTCCGCTACTTGGACTATACCCAAAGAATCCTGAAACACCAATTCATAAGAACCTATGCACACCTATGTTCATAGCAGCACTATTTACAATAGCCAAGTGCTGGAAACAGCCTAAGTGCCCTTCAGTGGATGATTGGATCAAAAAACTTTGGTACATTTACACAATGGAATACTATATAGCAGAAAGAAAGAAGGAACTCCTACCCTTTTCAACAACATGGATGGAACTGGAGAGTTCCATTGAAATAAGCCAGTCAGTGAAGGACAAATACCATATGATCTCACCCATTACAGGACAATAATGAACAAAACTAACAACAAGCAAAACAGAACCAAATATATGAATACAGCGAATAGGCCTTCATTGGTCAGGGAGAAAGGGGTTGGGGGGGGGGCAGAGGCAAGGAAGGGGAGCAGTTTAGACAAGAACCTAGTATAAAGGAACCATGGACATGGACAACAGGTGGGATTTTCTTTGGGGGAACGGGTGGGTGGGGAGGGGGACAAAGGGGAGCAAAAAGGGGATGGATGTAATACAACAACAATAAAATTAAAAAAATAAAAAGGAACCATGGACATGGACAACGGGTGGGATTGACTTTGAGGGGAATGGGTGGGTGGGGAGGGAGACAGAGGGGAGCAAAAAGGGGATGATGTAAAATAACAACATTAAAAAATAATAATAAATAAAGAAAAAGCCTAAGAACTTTCCCTTAATGATTAAGTGTTTTTGTTTCTTTTAAGCTTGCCCCACAATATGCAAATCCACTGCAGTTAAATGTTTACTACACTAACTTGAAGAAAAGATATGGTCAATGGTGAAACAATGCTGAAATTAAAAACAATATCAAAAGGCTCATTCATTTAAAAATATTAAAGATGACTTAATATATTTAAGATGTGAAACATTTATGATGTATTTTAAACTTTTTTTTTCATTTATTTATTTATTATTATTTTTTAATATGCTTTTTTTTTTAAATTTTATTGTTGTTGTATTACATCCATCCCCTTTTTGCTCCCCTCTGTCCCAAAGACCCAAAAATTTGCAAATAATAAATACCATAAAGACTTTTTCAGTGTGGAATGACAAAAGTGGAAAAGGATGATATTATCAAGTTAATAAAATCATGAAAAACTAAAACTGGACTAATGCTCAATTTGGAGGCCAGAAGATAGTTTCAGGGCTGAGAAAAATGTTTAAATATACTGAATAAAACAATATTTTATAATATGTATTTCCATAAATACATACAAGAAGGCTAAATAAGGGATGATAAGTTATGTCTGGGTGACATTGCTGAATTTTGTGACAAGTAACAGAATACTGTGCTGGGTAAGCCGTTAGTTCTACAGCTGTGTGCCTTTCTCTAGAGTGAATTCAGTTCACTCAGGTTATTGTATTACTCCAGAGAGCATATATATATTAAATGCATTTTTAAGAGAATAAAGAAAACTCATTATTGGCAATTTTTATCAGCAGAGACCCTCATTTTATTTGTAATTTACTTTTTAGTTTAACTTTAAAAAATTTAATTTATTGGGGTGTCATTGGTTAAAAAATTGTATAGGTTTAAAGTGTACAGTTCTATAACACATCATCAATATATTGTGTGTTTACTACCCAAAGTCAAATTTTCTTCTCTCACCACATATGAGGTCTGTCTAGAAGGTGTCCAGCCCTGTAATTTGAAAAATAGAGACATTTATTAAAGAAGATACAAGATACAAGAAACATTATATAAATGACAATGATGCTTCAGTCTCCTTCAAAGTAGGCACCTTGAGACCACACACAGTTCTACCAATTGCCATCAGCTGCTCCATCGTGTTGTCCTGAATCTCATCAATGGTCTGAAAACTCCTCCTTTTCAGAGGTTATTTTAATTTTGAGAAAAGCCAGACGTCACAGGGTGCCAAATCTGGGCTGTAGGGAGGTTGAGTCACCTGGGTGACTTTGTGTTTCACCAAAAAACTGTGCATAAGATGTGATGCATGAGCAGGTATGTTGTGGTGATGAAGCTGCCAATCACTAGTTGCTCATAGCTGCAGCCTTCTAAATCATTCAAATAGTTTCTGTGGAGGAATGTTCAAGCTTAATACAAGATTTGATGCAGATTTGTTGCTCTAACTTGTTCATTCATTTTTGATGCAATGGCCACACAGTACACATGCTCATTCAGTGGTATCGATCGCTCCCACTGACTAGTACAGTCAAGTCGTCATTGTTTACACATGCATAGTCCATTCCACTCAGTTGCCACTTTACATCGATGTTGTGCGAACCATTCTTGTTATATTAATAATGGCTGGGCTTTTTCTGGACAGACCTTGTACATGACCCCATTACTTCCTCCTCTCTCATCCCCCTTTTCCTTGTCTTGTTAATTTGTGAAATCATATAGTTTTTTAGTTTTTCCATTTGACTTATTTTGCTTAATATGATATTCTCAAGATTCATGCATGATGTGGTAAATGACTGTATTTCATCTTTAATGGCTGAGTATTAATTCCATGGTATGCATTCGCCACATACTTATTTACCCATTTATTGAAGGGCATTAAGGTTGTTTCCATGTCTTGGGCCATTGTGAGTAATGCTGCAATGAACATAATGGTACATACATGTAGTATATCTTTATGAATAAATGTTTTCAAAAATTTTGGGTAGATGCCCAGGAGAGAAGCTTCTGGGTCATATGTTAGTTATATTCTTAATTTTTTGAAGAACATCCATATTGTCTTTTAAGGTATAGTTTATTGATTATGCTATTACAATTGTACCAATTTCCCCTCTTTGGGCCATCCTCTCAGTACCCTCCTTCCCTCCAGCAATGTGCTCCCTTAGTTTATGTTCATGGATTGTGCATGTAAATTCTTTGGCTTCTCCATTTCCTATACTATTCTTAACATCCCCCTGTCTTTTTGTAACTGCCAATTATACTTCTTAATTCCTGTACCTTTTCCCCCATTCTTTCCCTCCCCCCTCACAGCTGATAACCCTCCAAATGATCTCCATATCTATGCTTCTGTTCCTGTTCTGGTTGTTTGCTTAGTTTGTTTTTGTTTTTTAGACTCTGTTGTCAATAGTTGTGAGTTTGTTTTCATTTTAATGTTCGTGGTTTTGATCTTTTTCTTAAATAAGTTTTTAACATTTCATATAACAAGGGCTTGGTGATGATGAACTCCTTTAGCTTTACCCTGATTGGAGAGCACTTTATTCTTCCAACCTAAATGATAGCTTTACTAGATAGGGTAATCTTGGCTGTAGGTCTTTGCTTTTCATCACTTTGAATATTCTTTGCCAGCCCCTCTTGCCTGCAAAGTTTGTTTTGAGATATCAGCTGGTAATCTTATGGAAACTTTTTTGTAGGTAACTCAGTGCTTTACTCTTGCTATTTAAAAAAATTAATTTATTATTGTTTTACTACAGTTGTCCCATTTTCCCCCTATTGTTTTTTTCTGCCCCATCCACCCCATCCGCTCTCCCACAGTCAATCCCCACCTTGTTATCCATGTCCATGGGTCATTTATACTAGTACCTTGACTAAACTCTTTCCCTTCTTTCTCCCTTTCCCCTACCCCTCTGGCCACTGCCAGTCTGTTCCTTGTTTCCATGCCCCTGGTTCTCTTGCTGTTTTTAAGATATTTTCTTTATCTTTAATCTTTGGCATTTTAATTATGATGTGTCTTGGTGTGGCCCCATTTGGGTTCAATTTGTTTGACACTCTCTGTGCTTCTTGGACTTGTATGTCTATTTCCTTTGCCAAATAGGGACATTTTCTTTCATTAATTTTTCAAATAGCATTCAATTCCTTGTTCTTCTTCTCCTTCTGAAATCTCTATGATTCAGATGTTAGAACTTTTGGAGATGTCCCAGAGTGTTCTTAATCTCTCCTGAGTTTTTTGAATTCTTGTTTCTTTTTTCCATTCTGGTTGCATGTTATTTCTTCTTTATATTCCAAATCATTGATTTGAACTCTGGCTTCTTTCTCTTCATTGTTGGTTCCCTGTGGATTTTTCTTTATTTTTCTTAGCATATCCTTCATTTCTTCCCTTATGCTTTTGCTGTACTCATGAGTTCTTTGAGCATCCTTATCACCAGTGTTTTTAACTCTGCATCTGATAGGTTGGGTATCTCTGTTTTGTTTAGTTCTTTTTCTGGGGTTTTGTTCTGTTCTTTCATTTTGGCCATATTTCTTGTCTCCTCAGTATGGCGGCCTCCCTGTATTTGTTTTTGTGTGTCAGGTAGAACTGCTTTGACTCCCTGTCTTAGTGCACCTGTTAAATTGTATGGGATGGAGACTTGGGTATTTGCTAGGGTAGGACCATCTGCTTCACTGTTTTGTGGCTCTGTATGTGGGGGAGGGGTCAGAGAGGGGTCGAATTCTACTGCCTGGCTGCTGGAGGTTTGCTCAGCATTCACCCCATTTCCAGTCACTTCATTCCCTTCCTGTATGGGACTGGTGCCCTTTTAGCTGTTACCTGGTAGTAGTTTTCAGTGTGGGTGGGTTTCGGTAGCTTCTAGGATTGTGCAGGCCCTTTAAACAAACTCTCCTGAAAGACAAGCAGTTTCTTCTACTGCCCTAATACCCACTGTTTTTTTTTAAGCCAGAAGTTAAGAAGCCTTATTTTTCTGGTGCTGGAACCCTGGGCTGTGTGGTCTGGCCTGGGACTGGGATTGCTTGCTCCCAAGGTATCCCTCCCAGCTTTTATTCACCACACATGAATGTGGGACCACCTGTTATACCAGCTTTTACTGCCTCCTCACCGCCACTACCTCCTCACCACCACTGCCTTGTCTCCACCACACCACATTCTCTCTACCTGGGATCCCCATCTCCACTCCTCCTACCTACCTAGATAAATATGGCTTCTTTAAATTCTTGGTAGTCAGACTTCCATACAGCTTGATTTTCCGGCAGTTATGGGTGGTTTTTGTTTTGTGGTTATGATACTTCTTATGGTTGCTTAAGGAGGTGAAGCATGTCTACTTATGCTTCCACCTTACCAGTGTACCCACATTGTTTTTAATAGTGGATGTATCAGTTTACATTCCAACCAGCAGTGAGTGAGGTGGTATCCACAACCTCTCTAATATTTGCTATTACTTGTCTTGTTGATAATAGTCATTCTAATATATGTGAGGCAGTATCTCATTGTAGTTTTGATTTGCATCTCCCTAAAAGCTAGTAAAGTTAAACATCTTTTCATATACCTGATGGCTCTTTGTATGTCTTCTTGGAGCAGTGTCTTTTTGGGTCCTATACCCATTTTTATTTTATTTATTTATTTATTTATTTAAAAATTTTATTGTTGTTGCATTACATCCATCCCATTTTTGCTCCCCTCTGTCCCCCTCCCCACCCACCCATTCCCCTCAAAGTCAATCCCACCTGTTGTCCATGTCCATGGTTCCTTTATACTAGGTTCTTGTCTAAGCTGCTCCCCTTCCTTGCCTCTACCTCCCCCCTCCCCCCAACCCCTTTCCCCCTGACCACTGAAGGCCTATTCACTGTATTCATATATTTGGTTCTGTTTTGCTTGTTGTTAGTTTTGTTCATTATTGTCCTGTAATGGGTGAGATCATATGGTATTTGTCCTTCACTGACTGGCTTATTTCAATGGAACTCACCAATTCCATCCATGTTGTTGCAAAGGGTAGGAGTTCCCTCTTTCTTTCTGCTGTATAATATTCCATTGTGTAAATGTACCAAAGTTTTTTGATCCAATCATCCACTGATGGGCACTTAGGCTGTTTCCAGCACTTGGCTATTGTAAATAGTGCTGCTATGAACATAGGTGTGCATAGGTTCTTATGAATTGGTGTTTCAGGATTCTTTGGGTATAGTCCAAGTAGCGGAATTGCTGGATCAAAAGGCAGTTCCATTTTTAGTTTTTTAAGGAAACCCATACTGTTTTCCACAGTGTCTGCACCAGCCTGCATTCCCACCAACAGTGCACGAGGGTTCCCTTTGCCCCGCAACCTCGCCAACACTTGTTGTTTGTTGATTTGCTAATGATTGCCATTCTGACAGATGTGAGGTGGTATCTTCTTGTGGTTTTAATTTGCATCTCTCTGATGACTAGTGATGTTGAGCATTCTTTCATATGCCTCTGGGTCCTTTGTATATCTTCCTCAGTGAGTTATCTGTTCAGATCCTTTGCCCATTTTTTAACTGGGCTGTCTGTCTCCCTGGTGTTGAGTCACATTAGTTCTTTATATATTTTGGAGATCAGACCCTTATCTGAGGTCTCATTGGCAATTATGTTTTCCCATACAGTTGGTTCCCTTTGAATTTTGCTGATATTTTCTTTAGCTGAACAGAAACTTTTCAATTTGATATAATCCCATTTGTTGATTTGTTCTTTGATTTTCTTTGCCCTTGCTATACCCATTTTTAAATTGGATTGCTTGCTTTTTGTTCTGGAGTTGTATGAGATTTGTTGTTGTTTCTATTGTGGAGTTGTATAAGTTCTTTATATATTTTGAATATTAACTCCTTATCAGAGGCATTGTTCTCCTGTTAGATTGTTTGCCTTTTTGTTTCATTGTGCAGAAACTTTTTAGTTTGCTATAGTCCCACTTATTTATTTTTGCTTTTACTTCTCTTAACTTCGAGGTCAAATTCATAAAATTCTCTCAAAGACCAAGGCCCATGAGTTTAGTAACCATGTTTTCTTGTATGTAATTTGTTGTTTTAGGTCTTATACTTAGGATTTAGATCCATCTTGAGTTAATTTTTTAAAATATTTTATTTCATTATTTTTTAGAAAGAGGGTAAGGGAGAGAGGCAGAGAGGGAGAGAGACATCAATGTATGGTTGCTTTTCACCTGCCTACAGCCACAGACCTGACTGGAGACCTGGTTTGCAACCTTGTTATGTACCCTGGCTGGAGAATCGAACCTGTGACCTTTGGGTTCGCAGGCTGGCACCTTATCCACTGTGCTACCAGCCAGGGCCTTGAGTTAATTTTTATGTATAGTGAGACAAATAGTAGTCTAATGTCATTGTTTTGCATGTGGCTTTCCAATTTTCCTAGAACCACTTATTGAAGAGGCTTTAAAAAACCCATTGTATGTTTTAGGCTCCTTTGTTAAAAAATATTCCCCCATACATATGTGGATTTATTTCTGGTTTCTTAGTTCTGTTCCATGGTCTGTGTGTCTATTCTGCTAATACCATGCTGTTTTGATTATTGTTGCTGTGTAGTATAATTTGATACCAGGGAGTGATACCCCCAATTTTGTTCTTTTTTTTTTTTTTCTTCAGGGTTGCTTTGGTTATTCAGGGTCTTTTGTGGTTCCATAAAAATCTGATGACATTTTTGTTTTATTTTTAAAAGTATCTTTAATATTTTGATGGGGATTGCATTAAATTTGTATATTGCTTTAGGTAATATGACCATTTTTAACTGTGTTGATCTTTCCAGTCCATGAACATGGAATATCTCTCCATTTCTTTGGAGACATTTCAGTGTCTTATATAATGTATTGCAGTTTTCAGTGTATAGGTCCTTCAACTCCTTTCTTTCCTAGGTATTTTATTCTTTTTGTTGCAATCACAAAAGAAATTGTTTCTTTTATTTATTTTTCTGAAGTTTCATTGTTAGTATGTAGAAATACAATGCATTTTTATACATTGATTTTGTATTCTGCAACTTTAGTGTATTTGTTTATTGTTTCTAATGGTGTTTTGGTTTTAGAGTTTTATATATAAAGAATAATGTCACCTGCAAAAAATGACAATTTTACTTCTTCATTTTGAATTTGGATGCCTTTTATTTTTTTGTTGTTAATTAGGATTTCCAATACTATGTTGAATAACAGTGGTAAGAGTAGGCATCCTTGTATTGTTCCTGAGCTTAGATGAAAAGCTTTCAGTTTTCACCATTGATAGGGGGTATATTAGCTGAGAGTTTGTCATATATGGACTTTATTATGTTGAGTTACTTCCCTCCTATACCCATTTTATTTAGCGTTTTCATCACAAATGGTTATTGTAGCTTGTGAAATGCTTTTACTACATCTATTGATATGATTTTATTATTTTATCCTTTATTTTCTTAATGTGGTGTATCCCATTGATTGACTTGTGTATGTTGAACAATACTTGTACCCCTGGAATGACCCCTACTCAATTGTGATGTATTATCTTTTTAATGTATAGTTGTATTTGATTTGCTAATATTTTGTTTAGGATTTAAAAAATATTATTATTTTCAGAGAGAGGGGAAGGGAGAGAGGGAGAGAGACATCAGTGTATGGTTGCCTTGCACCTGCCTCCAGCCACAGACCTGGCTGGAGATCTGGCTTGCAACCTGATTATGTGTCTTGGCTGGGAATCGAACCAGTGACCTTTGGGTTTGCAGGCCTGTGCCTTATCCACTGTACCACCAGCCAGGGCCTTCTTTAGGATTTTTGAATCTGTATTCGTCAGAGATATTCATCTGTAGTTTTCTTTTTCTTTTTTTTTTGTTATCCTTGCCAGCTTTTGGTATTAGGATAATGTAGGCCTCATCAAATGTGTTAGGAAATATTGCCTCTTCTTCATTTTTTTTTTTTTTGAAGAATTTGAGGTGAATAGGTATTAAATCTTCTTTAAATATTTGATAGAATTCACTAGCGAAGCCATCTGGTCCTGGACTTTTACTTTTGGGGAGGATTTTGATGATTGTTTCAACTTCCTCACTGTTGATTAGCATACTTAGATATGCCAGTTTTCATGATTCAGTCTAGGAAGGTTATATATTTTTAAGAATTTGTCCATTTTTTCTAGGTTATTGAATTTTGTGGCATATCATCTTCCATAGTACTTTTGTATGATCCTTTGTATTTCTGTGATGTCTATTGTAACTTCTTTGCTTTTCTTTCTGATTTATTTGAGTCTTCCCTTTTTTCTTTAATGAATCTCGCCAGAGGTTTGTCAATTTTATTCATCTTTTCAAAGAACCAGCTCTTTGTTGTATTAATTTTTTTGTACTCTTCTTGTTTTCTGTTTCATCTAATTCTGCTCTAATTTTTATTATTTCCTTTCTTCTGCTGACTTTGGGCTGCTTTTCTTCTTTTTCTAGTTCTTTAAGATATAATGTCAGATTGTTTAATTGCAATTTTTTTTGTTCCCTGAGATAGGCAATATATTGTATTATCTTTCTCATTTCTCTCTTTGTATATTTTGATCTCTCCTTTTATTTCTTTTTGAATCATTTTTTAGTAGCATGCTGTTTATTCTCAACATTTTTGTGGTTTTCCCTACTTTCTTTTTGCAGTTGATTTCCAATTTCAAAGAATTGTGGTTGGAGAATACGCTTGGTATCATTTCAAGCTTCGTAAATTTGTTGAGGGTAGTTTTGTGTCCCAATGTATATGTAGTATATGTTCCTTGTGCAATAGAGAAAAATGTATATTCTTGTGTTTTGGAACAAAAAGCTCTCTCTCTCTCTATATATATATTACATGTATATAATATATATATATATATATATATATATATATATATATATATATATATATATATATTAGTCTACTGTGTCTACTGTGTCATTTAAGGTCGATGTTTTATTATTTTTTAAAATCAATTATCTGGATGATCTATCTATAGTTGTCAATGGGTATAGTCCCCTACTATAATTGTGTTTTTGTCAGTTTCTCTCTTTAGTTCTATTAGTAGTTGCTTTATATATGTTAATGTTCCCTGATTTGGTGCATTTTTGTTAATGTGTTATATCTTCTTGATATGTGTCCCCTTTATCATTAAAAAATGTCCTTCTTTGTCTCTTCTTACCTTTTTTATCTTAAAGTATATTTTGTCAGATATAAATATGGCTACATCTGCTTTTCTCTGGATGCCATTTGTTTGGAGAATCATTTCCCATCTTCTCACTTGGAGTCTGTATTTGTCCTTATAGCTGAAAATCTGTCTCCTGAAGGCAGCATATGGTTGGATTTTGTTTTTGGGTCCAATCTGCCTATCTGTTTCTTTTTATTGGTGAGTTCAGTCCCTTTAGATTGAAGGCAATTATTATTATTTTAAATATTTTATTTATTATTTTCAGAGAGAGGGAGAGAAACATCAATGTATGGTTGCCTTTCATCTGCCTCCAGCTACAGACCTGGCTGGAGACCTGGCTTGCAGCCTGGTTATGTGCCCTGGCTGGGGGATCAAATCAGCAACCTTTGGGTTCACAGGCTGGTGCCTACCCACTGAGTCATCAGCCAGGGCCCTGAAGGTGATTATTGATGCATGAGGATTTCCTATAGACATTTTCTCTTTTTTTTTCCTGGTAGTTCTGTGTCTCCATTGTTTCTTTTTTCTTGTATTTCTGTCTTGTTTTAGTTTGATGGTATTCTATGACTTTTTCTTTCTGTTTCATCATTTTTGTTATGTATTTCGGTTCTGGATATTTTTGTGTATGGGGTTACCATTAGGTCTATGCAGGAGAAAGTTTCATGTAGACAGTAGTCCTTTTTCTTCTGAATGCATTATACCTTCATTTCCCTGTTCAAATTCAGACCATTACTCCTTCCCTGTTTATGATTTTGTTGTCACAAATTATCCCTATTTGTGCTGTGAGTCCATTCCAAAATTGCAGTAGCTATTTTCTTCTTTTTTAAAAAATGTTTTTACTTTCTTTAAACTTTATATTATATTTCAGTGTGTAACACCTTATTCTGAAAAAGGATTAAAATTTCCTGCTTCTGTTGGTCTTTTTATCCTTTTACCTTTTTATTTAAAGCAGAATAATCTCCTTCATTATTTCCTGTAATGGAAGTCTTGTGGTGGTAAATTCTCTTAGCTTTTGTATGCTTGGAAAAGACTATTTCTCCATTATATCTAAAGTATAGTTTTGCTAGATATATTATTCTTGGCTGGTAATTTTTCTCTTAATAGTTTAAATATTTGATTCCACTCTTTCCTGGCTTGTAGGATTTCTGCTGAAAAATCTGAAGATAATCTAATGGGATTTCCTTTATATGTTGTTATTTTTTTCCCAGGTTGCCTTGAAATTCCTTCTTTGTCATTAACTTTTGACAGTTTAAATATAATGTGCATTGGAGAAGGCCTTTTTGGAGTTAGATAATTAGGTGTTCTGTTTGCATCTTGGATTTGAGGATCCAGCTCTACCCATATGTTTGGGAAGTTCTCATCAACTATTTGTGTGAATAGGCTCTCTGTTCCTTTCTCTGTCTCTTTTCCTTCTGGTATACTGATTATTCTTATATTTCTTTTCTTTTCTTTTAAGATTTTCAAAAAGTTATTATGTTCAGAGAGAAGGGCAGGAAGGGAGGAAGAAAGGGAGAGAAACATCAATGTATGGTTGCCTTTCACCTGCCTCCAGCTAAGGACCTGGTTGGAGACCTGGCTTGCAACTTGGTTATGTGCCCTGACTGGGAATCAACCAGTGACCTTTGAGTTTGCAGGCCAATCAATTGAGCCACCAGCCAGGGCTTATATTGCT
Source organism: Noctilio leporinus (assembly GCA_004026585.1). NCBI lineage: Eukaryota > Metazoa > Chordata > Mammalia > Chiroptera > Noctilionidae > Noctilio > Noctilio leporinus. The sequence continues at coordinate 21,439 of PVIW01011824.1, read as the reverse complement.
TTTTCAAATAGATTCAAGTAGTTTTTATAGAGTTCTTTCATCTTTTTACTGTCAAATCTTTCTTTTCCATTTGCATCATTTCTAGATTTCTGTTTTTTAAAAATTTTATTGTTGTTGTATTACATCCATCCCCTTTTTGCTCCCCTCTGTCCCCCTCCCACCCACCCATTCCCCCCAAAGTCAATCCCACCTGTTGTCCATGTCCATGGTTCCTTTATACTAGGTTCTTGTGATTTCTGTTTTTAATATCACTAATTCTTTCTTCTATCTGGTCATCTCTATTTCCTAAGCTTACTAGTTCATTCTTTGCCTCTTTTATTGAAGTTCTACAGTTTGAAAATTTCTATTTGGTTCTTTTATAAAGTTTTAATTTCTTTGGTAAAATACATTTTTGTTCATTTATTTCTAAGTTCATCACATTGCCTATTTATGTCTTTTTGTATCTTTCTGAGTTTTTCATTTTTCAGAATGCAATCTTGAATTCTGTGATTTAAATCATACATTTCCATGCCTTTACCTTTATTTTCTGGAGATTTAAAATTCTTTTTCTGAGCGATCTTATTACTTTGGTTATTCATGGTATGTGATAAATAATACAATGGTATTTCTATATTTAGTTGGTTGATAGATTTTTTTTTCTTTTAAGTTTCTCTTTCACTGTACTGGCCTCTTGGATCTCTGCCCAGCAGTAGAAAATGCCCTGTATTCCCTGGAGACATGGACATCTCTTCTGTGAACAAGTTGCCTCAGTTTTGCACCACCACCCTTGGCAGAATGTGGTGGCCAATAGGGTTCAAAGCTCATGGAATCCCGGGGCTGTCCTCTGCAAATAGATGCTATTGGTAGGGTGGGTGAGGGAGAGGCAGGAGGGTGCGTATGTGGCTTTATTCTCCTCTCAGTAATGGTGACTGCTTGATCTCAGCTGCCTCTCCTCTGTATCTCCAACCTTGTCACTGGGATTAGCTGTAGCAGGCACCTGTCTCTAAGGGAGAAATGCTTCTGTCTCTCTAGTTCTCAAGGTTGTAGATAGTGTGCTCTGCAGCCCGACACTCATTAGTAAAGCTTCTTCTGGGGCTTGCTGCTTGCTCTGGGAGGTGAGGGAAGGCAAGCTCCTAAAAGGTGAGAGGAGGTAGTCAGGCTCCATGGCTTTGTTCTTCTGCCTGGTGAGTGTGGCTGCAGCCAACTGAGGCCACACCTCTGTGCTCCTCCTCCACCCTGGTGACTAGGTTCAGCTGCAGTATGTATGGACCCCTCCAGGTAGGAAACCTGCAATTCCTCCCCTCTCCTGAGATCCTCAGTGGGCTCTGGGCTGCGTTCAGTGAGACATTCATTTTAAATCTAGCGAACCAAATATATGAATACAGTGAATAGACCTTCAGTGGTCAGGGGGAAGGGGGTTGGGGGGACGGGGGAGGAAGAGGCAAGGAAGGGGAGCAGTTTAGACAAGAACCTAATATAAAGGAACCATGGACATGGACAACAGGTGGGATTGACTTTGGGGGGAATGGATGTGTGGGGAGGGGGACAGAGGGGAGCAAAAAGGGGATGGATGTAATACAACAACAATAAAATTTAAAAAAACACCAAGTGTGGAAAGGTGAGGAGCATGGAATTAAGTAGGAGCTCATGTTCTCATGTTTTTGTATTAAATTCATCCCTACTAGGTACATGTATCTTTATAAGCATTCATTATCATTTTAGCGAAGATTTTCAGGCATCCTGTGGATCCCCTGAGGCTAGAGCTAGAGGGAAGGAAAGAACAGAAGTGAGACAGGTCGGGTGGGGAGCCCAGCCACTGGTAAGAAGAGATGGTGGAAGGTTTGGAGATGAGCTAGTAACAACAGCAGACTGCCACTGCTCACTGGGTTGCTCCAGGCAACCAGTTCAGTGGATAGACTGCTGGTTTTTAGGGGCTGATATCTCTTTAGATTCAGGTTATTTTTTCTTCTTCTGATTAATAGACTCAAGTTAATAATTTATCATTATAAAGGTAATAATTCCTCAAAAAAAGGAGGGCATGTGAGAGACTTCGGGTAGACTCTGTGCCAGGGAAGTAGAAGGGGTAAGACCACACTTGCTAGTGTCTTTTGTGTGCTGGCTCTGGCTGACCAGCTTCACACCCCATAAAGCGAAGAGCTGAGTGCTCACACACAACGATCCCTGAAATTCTGAAAGGTCTTGTCAGTTAGAGCTTTAAAATTTCATTGTTTTGATGAAAAAAACACAGACCAGAAGAAGTTGAACAATTTGCTCAAGGCCACAAAACTGAGAAAAGGCTGAGCTGGCTTTCACACCCGCATGTATTTGCTGCCCTAGGATTAGAGAATTCTAATCCTTAGGACCTTGAAGAATAACCTCAAATATCTAATTAATAGTGAAATTTCTTGATGAAATTTAAGAGAATGGAGATTGGACATAAGCTCTGAAAAGAACATTGGCTCAGCTGTCTTTTGGAGAGTCAAGTCTGTGGAAACAAATCAACGAGTATATTATGAACAACAAAACTGTCCAGTAAAGGGCATAATGTGATGGGTGCTCAGTCTGAGTTCATCAGCTCAGCTTGGACTTGAATCCTTGTGCTTGGGGGAGTTGGGCATTGAGGTAATCTTTGGGATTTTCTATATAGCTCAGCATCTTTATAGATCAGTGGGGCATTGGCTTTACCAAGTGCTAAATATTTACTTATATTGCTTTCACTGGTAGGATAGGGCTTGTCATATTTTATCTTGGTTGTTCTAAAAATATCTGGAATGATCAATTAAATGTATTAATTAAACAAATATTAATTGAGTACTTACTAAGTGCCAAGTACTGGGCTAAATTCAAAGATGGGCAATGCATGCTCTAGATCAGTGTGATCCAGTAGAACTTTGTATGATGATGGAAGTGTTCTGCATCTGTGCTATTCATTATGGCAGTTACTAGCTTCATATGGCTAATGTGACTAAGGAACTATATTTCTAATGAATTTTAATTAATTTAAATAGTCACATGTAACCATGGGCTACCAGATTAATTAGCATAAGTCTTGATTAGGCTTGGGTTGTATTTTGGAAAACTACAGATCAGAAAAAAATTGCATATACTGGGAACACAGGCTTGTTAAAATTTTAGAAAAATAATATATACTAATTTATGGTTATTATAGTGTTATAAATAAAATTTCTATGCATTGATTTATTCAGAGACATTTAGGTGGTATCTTCTATGTTTCAAATACAATGCTAGATCCTGTGGGAGGGAAAAAGTGATGTGTAAGAATTAGTACATGTTCTTAAGAAGCTCACAGCTTTATAGATAAGTGCCCACATCCATGCACGTACATTTATATGTTCACATATATAAGTATTAGGTAATCAATTGCCTAATGCAAATATACCTCACAATCACAAGATGGCTGATAGTTCCAGGTCATCAGATCCAAAGGAAAAGTGGCATTTCTTTTTAAGAATTAGGAAATCTTTCCTAGATTTCTTCCCCTACCCTCAGCTCACTTCCTCTCAAATCTCCTGGACTTGAATTTCAGCACATTTCCATGCTGAAACCAAATTCTGGTAAAATAAATGGAATTACCATAAGTTTAGACGAGTCAGGATTTACTGCTGTGAGGTCCTTCTCTTACGATGGATACATGAACAAAATTAGAGTTCTGTCCAAGCAACTGGGGTGGTAGAATGGATGCTGAGTAGATGATCACTGTCCTCCTGAAAAATCACTATCTTCCAAATAGGATGGGTCTCTCCAGTCACCTACTCCATTCATTTCTCTATTATTGCTCACAGTGCATATTGGTATTTCTGTTTAGAATTGTGTACCAGCAATACACACTGTTAAATTTTGAGCTCACTGTGGAGGTAGGACATGCTTTATTGATCTTTGAAATGTTGACACCCAGCACAGTTTTTTTTGCATACACAGAGCTCAATAAATATTTGTTGGACTGAATATACATTTATTTAAGCACAAGTCAATTCACATCTTTCCTCATTAGCTCTTTCAGAGACCACACCTGTTGGTATGGATTGCAGCTGAAGTTGAAAAGCAACTTTATTTCCACTAAATGAAGAGATGTCAGAGTGAGCAGGCAGGTGGCAGCTAAAGCATAAAAATGAGCTCAAGAGAATAACCTCAAATAGACAATAACTGTTAAACACCTTGGAAGATAAACCAACTAAACAAAGGCACAGAAGTAAAATGTACTGTTAATGCAAAAACTTCCAAATGGATGCAAGAACCAAAGTCTCTAAGAAACTGATATAATTGGCACTTGGAAAATGTCTATATTAATTCAAATGGATTATAAAAACATAAACATATATAATTTTCAGTTTATAGCCCTTTATTTTAACCTTTTCTTTTCAGCCTTGCTCCCTAACTCTGGGCTATCTGACTTTGGTACATCTGCAGTTTTTCAGCTGGGATGTTTATGGGGTGTCAGATACCTACACACTGAGAGCTCTTCCTGTCTCTGGGAATTAGATGTTAAGAGACAGAAAACAGGGCACAAGACTACGTACACCTTAGCTCTGAGTTAGATCATCTGAAAACTATGTACCTGGACCTCATTATCTTACCTCCCCACAGGAAAGCATCCAACAAATCAAGATTTAACGTCATGTCCTCAGCTTTTATAGAGGGCAGTTGACACAGACATGTTATTTTGAAGAACAAACATGGGTATTTTACAGCACAGCAGAGGACTTCATCTATCATGTTACCCAAAGTCCCTTTTTGTAAGAACTGTAAAGCAGGAAAAGGTTTGTTTCTCTAAATGAATATTATATTGATCTAACAGTGACCAAATTTACCCCTAATGGCAGCATCTATTACATCCTGGTGACTGGTGGCATCCATTTATTTTCTACTTTAAACTGTTTTTTATTCTGATTTTATTTTTTATTTTTCCTTTATGTATTGTGGTTGATTATCTAAGTTTGCCTCAAATGTTTATGAATGTATATATGTGCATGTGTTTTTTTCCTATTTACCCACCTAGCTATGTATATACTGTTTACCTCCACCAGCCTGAACTTTTTAAAAGAGTCACTAGGTTTCTTGTCTTTTCCTTCTTTGACCAGACTTTCCAGGCATTTTCTACAAAAATATGGAGGAGCAAGAGACAGATGTATAATGGAACTTGACAATGAGGCAGAAGAGTAGGTTTGATTCCAGCTTTGCCTCCTGCTAAATGTCTAATCTTGAGCAAGTCACTTAAGCCCCTGGGTGTTTCAGTTTCATCATCTTTAAAATGGGAATAATTATATCCACTTCACCCACCTCATAGAGTCAGAGGGAGGTCTTATAAGTTTTGGTGTGGTAATATAATACATATGAGGCTGTAGATGAAGTGTTTATTTGGATAAAGTCTTTGGCCAGTAGCCTGGGCAAATCAATTGGCATCCTCAGCATATAATCAGGACTTGAAGGTTTTAAGTGTTTTTTCTCTGGAATCCTCTCACATTTCTACCTTAGGTCCCCTTTACAGGATCCTGTAGGAAACTTGTGTATTTCTTGGATTATCAACCCAAAAAACTCAGATTTCTATTTCAATGTATCCCTTTCACAGTTTTGTTAAAACTTTTCAAGAAAATGAGTTACTTTTTATTAAGTTTAAACTGCAACTAGTTTAGATTGAATTTTTAAGTTAGACTGCCTCTTTGAATTAGAATGTCATGGGTAAAAGTTTTCAGATGAGTCTATCTTCTGTGATTGTAGTGTGTAGCACGGATTTAGTCTTCTTTCGATGCTTCAGGATGTGTGGCCATGTAGTAGGGCACTAAGATCTGAGGTAAGATGCTGCAGGGTAAGTAAGTTGTGGTGGAGAGCAGGGTAGAAAGACAGGGCTGGGAAGGGAGGTCTCTGTAGCACATAGTATTTCGTATTAGGCCGTAGGTTAGCTTTCTCCATAGAGGAAAGCTCCATAGGAAGCTGGTGAGAACTAGGGCTTCTAGTACAAGCACAGGCTGAACCTAACCTTATGAAAATTGGGCCTCAAAATTATCTGCAATATATTACTCTTTTTACATGGCATGGCAGAGACTCCAGAGTGACTGGTGGATTGATTCTAAGTACCCCTGATGTTTGCTAGTGGAAATTCCCAAACAAAAAGCCAGTAATTGGCTTTCTCAAAATTCTACTAATTTCAATCTCTAGCATGGGTACTTTGGCTCTGTGAAATAAATGGGGTACATATTACCATTACCATTACCATTTTGTTGATAAAGAAAACAAGGAGCCTGGAAGGTTTTTTGACTTGTTGAAAGTCAGATTATCAGTTAATGGCAGACTTGTTGAAAGTCAGATTATCAGTTAATGGCAGAACTGGGGGCTAATGTTGGGAGAGAAAGTCCTCAGATCTCTTGTGCTCCTATGGGGTGTGCAAGGACTGGTTGCTCTTTTCCCCCAGCCATAGTCAGAATTGTTCTTATAACTGATGGGTGTGGGGGGAAAGGAGATGGGTAATTAGTGTTTGGGTACAGAGTTTCAGTTTTGCAAGATGAAAAGAATTCTGGAACTTGATGGTGGCAATCATTGCACAAAAATGTGAATGCACTTATGTACTTAATATCACTGAAAATGGTTAAGATGGTTAATTTAACCACAATTCAGAAATTAAAAAATGCTGTTAAAAAAAGATCAAACTAGTTAAGGAAGAAACTCATCAAACTCATCTGGGTCATTCCAGGCATTTCAGGCATCCACTGGCCCAAGCTCACAGAACACTCTTCCTAGTGTTCTATATACCAGCCAACAGTATTTGAATATATGATTGAAATCTGTTAAGTCTTGTCTTATTCTTGCTGTCTTGTTTTTGACAATGAGGTCCTCTTGTGTGAGGAGCTGGAAGGTGAAAATAAACAAGACTTGCCTTCTCCCCATTTGGTATTTTTTTTGTGATGTGAAGCGTTTGCACTTTTCTACTGTATACATGTGTGAGGAAGATTTTTCTAACATTAACAATATTTTGCCTTTCATAATTAATGAAAGCCTTTATTTAGCTATAATCACTTCTGAGCAGTGTAATTTCTTCAAATGCTTCACTTGATGTTCTTAAGTGAGATCATTGCCATATTGATAGTTGGCCCAAGATGTCCATCTGGTGCTGCCCTTGGAGCCTTGCCAGGGGAACATGGAAATTGGATATTGCCTACTCCCGCCTAAGTAAACATCACCTACACCATCAACCCATGCTGACAGAGGGTGTGTGATGAGACGTTTCTGAGTGTCAGTGGAACTTTTTGTCTCTGCATTAGGTCATCTCCCATTTCTGTAGATTTTTGATTTTTATCCTGAGTTGTCCCATTTTCTCTTGCCTGTTTGGAAGCCCCATAGTGATATAGGGCTTTTTTTTACTTCCTGAAAGAGCATATTAGCACAACCTAAAGAGTAAGCTTCTAGATGATTGTCATCATCCCAATGTTGCAGATAAGAAAGTAGAAACTTAAACAATTTGGTCAAAGTCACACACTGAGGAAGAGATCAATCTGGAATTGACCTGGGGAGCGGGAGTCAACAGCCTGGCCTTTTCTGTTGTCTGCTGAGTTGCCCAATGTCACAGGGAGTTGGTTCCCCTTTCTACCAGCCTCACTCAACAGCAGCCTTACATAGTTGGGCCCAGTACAGGGAGGTCTAGATATCCCATGCTACCCCTAGAGACTCATGGACGCAGTAAGTGGTGTGCCAGGCTGTGAGAGGAGCTCAGAGAGCCCTGGACTGGGAGAGGTGAACTGGATGTGTACTAGGACAAGGCCCTGGTGGGGTTTTCTAGTCTGATCTGTCTGGGGTACTGACAGGGTTCCTGTTGGCATACTCCTCTTATGGACATACACAAGCTGTTTCTGGGATGTGGAGCTGGGTGGTCTTAGGCCTGTACCTCCATTAGGATCTTATATCTCAATACCATCTTTCCTGGAAGGTTTGAAAACTTCTCTTTTGACTTCTTAATATGGATAGGTAAGAGGATTCTCTGCTCACATTAGGAACAAGGGAAGCCAGCTTGCCAAGGTACCCTGAACCCTCTCAGAATGTACCTCCCCTACAAGAGTAGAAAATTTCTGGTCACCCCACTCAGCACTTAGCAGGTGCTCAGCACTTGAGCCTCGATGACAATAGTAATGGGAGAAGTAGGGGGCTGGCAATGCAGCTTGAATACTTGATTAAAGCAAATCCTTCCTAAAACATTTCTGCTTCATTCTAGACCTTCAAAATTACTTCCTTAAACTTTTCTTTTCTCAATTTTTTTCTACTTGTAAGCTCACTAACTGCATATTCCATTTTTTTGACCATTTTCAGAGGCCATTGTTTGCTAAGATGTTTATATTTTTCAGATTTTTATTATTTATTTATGTTTAAATTAATTTTATAGTGGTTATATTACATCCATCCCCTTTTTACTCACCTCTGTCCCCTTCTGCACCCACCCACTCCCCCACAAAATCAATCCCACTTGCTGTCCATGTCATGGTTCTTCCATACTAGGTTCTTGACTAAACTGATCCCCTTCTTTGTCTCTTCCTCCCATGCTCCCCTTTCCCTTGCCCACTGAAGGTCTATTCACTGTATTCATATATCTGGTTCTGTTTTGCTTGTTGTTTGTTTTGTTCATTATTGTCCTGTAATGGGTGAGATCATATGTTATTTATTCTTCACTGACTGGCTTATTTCACTATGCATAATACTTTCCAGTTCCATCCATGTTGTTGCAAAGAGTAGGAGTTCCTTCTTTTTTTTTCTGCTGTGTAGTATTCCATTGTGTAAATGTACCAAAGTTTTTTGATCCAATCATCCACTGGTGGGCACTTGGGCTGTTTCAAGCACTTGGCAATTGTAAATTGTGCTGTTATGAACATTGGGGTACATAGGTTCTTAAGACTTGGTGTTTCAGGGTTCTTTGGGTATAGTCCAAGTAGTGGAATTGCCAGATCAAAAGGCAGTTTCATTTTTAGTTTTTTAAGGAAACTCCATAGTGTTCCCCATAGTGGCTGCACCAGCCTGCATTCCCACCAACAGTGCACCAAGGATCCCTTTTCCCCACATCCTCACCAACACTTGTTGTTTGTTGATTTGTTGATGATTGCCATTCTGACAGGTGTGAGGTGTTATCTTCTTGTGGTTTTAGTTTGCATCTCTCTGATGGGTAGTGATGTTGAGCATTCTTTCATATGGCTTTGGGCCCTTTGTATGCCTCCTTCAGTGACTTGTCTGTTCAGGCCTTTTGCCCATTTTTAAATTGGACTGTCTGTCTCCCTGGTGTTGAGTCGTATTAGTTGTTTATATATTTTGGAGATCAAACCCTTGTCTGAGGTATCATTGGCAAATATATTTTCCCATACAGTTGGTTCTCTTTGAATTTTGCTGGTGTTTTCTTTAGCTGAACAGAAACTTTTCAATTTGAGATAGTCCCATTTGTTGATTTGTTCTTTTATTTCCTTTGCCCTTGGAGAAGTATCAGTAAACATATTTCTGTGTAGGATATTTAAAATTTTACTGCCTCTATTTTTCTCCAGGACCTTTATGGTGGCACTGCTTATGTTTAAGTCCTTTATCCATCTTGAATTTATTCTGTTGTATGGCATAAGTTGGTGGTCTAGTTTTATTTTTTTGCATGTTGCTGTCCAGTTCTTCCAACACCATTTGTTGAAGAGACTGTTTTTACTCCATTTGATGTTCCTTCCCCCTTGTTGAATATTAATTGACCAAAGAGTCCTGGGTTTATTTCTGGGCTCTCTAATCAGTTCCATTTATCCGCATGTCTATTCTTATGCCAGTACCAGAGAGTTTTGATGACAGTAGCCTTGTAGTATAGTTTGACATCTGGTATTGTGATTCCTCCTACCTTGTTCTTCTTTCTCAAGATTTATGTGGCTATTGGTGGGCATTTTTGACTCCATATAAATTTCTGAAGTATTTTTTCTATTTCTGTGAAGTCTGTCATTGGTATTTTAATTGGGATTGCATTGAATCTATAGATTGCATTGGGTAGTATGGATGTTTTAATGATGTTAATTCTTCCCATCCATGAACATGGTATATGCTTCCATTTATTTCTATCTTCCTTAATTTTCTTCTTCAATGTTCTGCAGTTTCCTGAATACAGATCTTTTACCTCCTTGGTTAAGTTTATTCCTTTGTACTTTATTTTTCTTGTTGCTATGGTAAATGGGATTTGTTTTCTCGCTTCTATATTTGATGTTTCATTATTGGTATACAAAAATGCTTTTGATTTCTGAATATTGACTTTATATCTAGCTATTTTGCTAAATTTGCTTATTAGGTCAAATAAGTTTTTGATGGAGCCTATCAGGTTTTGTATGTACACTATCATATCATCTGCAAATAATGACAGTTTGACTTCCTCCTTTCCAGTTTGGATACTTTGGGTTCCTTTTCCTTCTCTGATGGCTATAGCTAGAACTTCCAAGACATTGTTGAACAGAAGTGGAGAGAGTGGACAGCTTTGTCTCGTTCCTGATCTTAGGGGGAAAGCTTTTAATTTTTGCCCATTGAGTATGATGTTGGTTTCAGGTTTCTCATAGATGGCCTTTATGATGTTGGGGTATGCTCCCTCTATTCCCATTTTGCTGAGGATTTTTATCATAAATGGTTGCTGTACTTTATCAAATACTTCTTCAGCATCTATTGATATGATCATATGGTTTTTATCTTTCATTTGTTTTTTTGCGGTATATGACATTTATTAATTTGCAAATGTACCATTTTTGCATCTCTGGGATGAAATGCATTTGATCATAGTGTATGACCTGTTGAATGTATTACTGGATTTGGTTGACCAATATTTTGTTGTGAATCTTAGCATCTATGTTCATCAGAGATATGGGCCTATGGTTTGTTTTCTTAGTTGTGTCTTGACCTGGTTTTGGGATTAGAGTAATACTGGCCTCATAGAAAGAGTTTGGGAGTCTTCCTTCTTCCTGGATTTTTTGGTATAGGTTGAGAAGGATAGAAGTTAGTTCTTCTTTAAATGTTTTGTAGAATTCACCTGTGTAGCCATGTGGTCTGGGGCTCTTGTGCTTTGGGAGATTTTGGATTACTTCTTTAATTTCACTAGTTGTTATTGGCCTTTTCAGGATTTCTACTCCTTCTGGATTCAATTATGGTAGATTATACCTTTCCAGAAATGTGTCCATCTCATGCAGGTTGTCATATTTCTTGTCATATAGTTGTTTGTAATAACTTCATACAATCTTTTGTATTTACGAAGTATCAGTTGTGATTTCTCCTTTGTCAGTTCTGATTCTGTTTATTTGGATCCTCTTTTTCTTGATGAGTATGGTTAAAGGCTTGCCAATTTTGTTTACTTTTTGAAAGAACCAGCTCTTGCACTTGTTGATTCTTTGAATTGTACTTTGAGTCTCTAAATTATTTAGTTCTGCTTTGATCTTGATGATTTCCTTCCTTCTACTTGCTCTGGGCTTTGTTTGTTGTTTCTCCCCTAGTTCTTGCAGCTTTACAGTTAGGTTGTTTGTATTAACTTCTGACCTTTGTAGGTAGACTTGTATTGCTATAAATTTCCCTCTGAGCACTGCCTTTGCTATGTCCCATAGGTATTGGACTGTTGTGTATTTATTGTCATTTGTTTCCAGGAACTTTTTGATTTCATCTTTGATCTCATTATTAACCCACTCATTACTACAAAGCATGTTATTCAGTCTCCATGAGTTAGAGTATTATTTTTTTTCCCCTTGAGATTGGTTTCTAGTTTCAAGCCATTGTGATCTGAGAAGATACTTGGTGTGATCTCAATATTTCTTTGTTTGTGGAGGCTTGTCTTGTGACCTACCATGTGGTCTATCTTAGAGAATGTTCCATGTGCATTTGAAAAGAATGTGTATTTTGCTTTTTTGGGGTGAAAGGTTCTGTATATATCAGTTAGGTTCATTTCCTCTAGAGTTTTGTTCAATGCCACAACATCCTTAGTGATTTTTTGCTTGGAAGATCTGCCCGTTGTTGACAGTGAGGTATTAAAATCCTCTACGGTGTGTCGCTGTCTATATCTTTCTTGAAGTCCTCCACGATTTTCCTTATATATTTGGGAGCTTCTATGTTGGGTGCATATGTTTACCAGAGTTATTTCTTCCTGATGGATTGTTCCCTTAAGTATTATGAAATGTCCTTCTTTATCTCTTTTTATGGCCTTCATTATAAAATCTATTTTGTCTGAAATCAGTATTGCTACTCCAGCCTTTTTCTCATATCCATTTGCTTGATGTATATTTTCCATCCCTTCACTTTCAATCTGTGTTGATCTTTCTTCTGAGGTGGGTCTCCTGAAGACAGCATATATGTGGGTCATGTTTTCTTATCCATTCAGCTACCCTATGTCTTTGGATTGAGCATTTAATTCATTTACAGTTAAAATTATTATTGATTGATACTTATTTATTGCCATTCTCCCACTTTGTACCTGTGTTCCTCTTTGTTGCTCTCTGTTCTTCATTTTAATTTTGAATATTTAAAGCAAACCCTTTAGCATTTTTTGCAATGCTGGTTTTGTAGAGATGTATTCTTTTATTCTTCTTTTGTCTGGGAAACTCCTTATTTCTCCTTCTATTTTGAATGAGAGCCTTGCTGGGTAGAGTATTCTTGGTTGTTGGCCTTTGTTTCCCATTACTTGGAATATTTTTTGCCATTCTTTTCTGGCTTGTATTGTTTCTGTTGAATAATCATTTGATAGCCTTATCAGAGTCCCCTTATTGGTTATTTGCTGTTTCTCTCTTGATTCTTTTAGGATTCTCTTTTTGTCTTGACATTTGCCATTTTAATTATAATGTGCCTTGGAGTTGATCTGTTTGGGTTGATGCTCATTGGGGTCTTTGGTATTTAGGTAGATTGAGACAGTGGAGGAGTAATATGTGAGTTGGGCCACACTATGGTATAAACAATATTTACTTCAAATGTACTAATTGTGAGGCTTGGAAGTAACTTTTGAAAAGGATATGTTAGGGATTAATAGTTCATGTAGCTCTCAGTGCTACATGAGGTACTTGAGATTAGCAGCGACCCATTTCCTGAGTCTGCCTATTTTTCTTGATCAAGTCTCTGCAGTCTACAGTCAAGCTGTGTGGTTTTGGAGTGGCAGGGCCTATGGTTGTCACAGTCATGGCTGATTCTGAGTGTCAGCCCTCAGGTAGGCTGAGCCTCCAGTAGCCTAGCTGGGTTTGTATGCTGCTGGTGCTTTGGGGCCCTCCCTTCTCTCACTGGTTCTGTGTGAAGACCTTCAGGGTGCTTCTGTGGTGTCTATAGCTGCTCCTCCCCCTCCAGTTCTTGGAGGAGGTCCCTGCCTTTGATGGGCACCTGGCTCCAATGCAGGGTGGCCTGCAACCTCGCTGGCTATTGGGATGGCTGGCTGTACCCCAGCAGCTCCCGGAGGAGGTAGGCACCGTCTGCTAACAGTGCCTGGCTCTCCCAGGGCTAAGGCTAACCCTCCAAGCTGTCGAGCTCTTTGAGGAGTTTATCACCATTGCCTCTGTGATGCATGCCTGGCTTCCCAGAGGGTCCTCAGCGCAGTTCTCAGGCTAACGATACTCCTCTCCCTCCAGCTCCTTGAGGAGGCCTTTGTTACCTGCAATGGGCATGCCAGTTGTACCAGCTGCAAGTTCCTGGTGCGCAGTTTTGAGTTTTTGTGGGAGCCTGCCTGCCTGTGTGGTTGCGCGGGGTTAGGCCTCCCCCTTTGCCAGGGCTCCAAGCTGCCCTCTCCCCGGGTGGCACAGTGGCACAATTTTCAGCCCTCTTGCTGACCCAGAAAATGCAGTTCCCTGCTCCTCTGCTCCTTCTCCCCGTAGGACTCATCTCCTACACCTCTGGCCCAAGTGAGGAGCTTCCTCTCTCTGTCACTGGAGCAAGGCTCTCACACAGTCCCTCTCCTGCAGGAGTTCAATTCCTCTTTCCCTCCAGAGTTTGCCCTCACTGCCCACACTTCACTGCTCAGATTTCTAGTCGCCAGGGAGCCTGGAGCTGTCTTCAGTCAGAGCCACCCCTCTGGGCAGAGGTGCCACTGCCCAGAGCCCACCTCGGCCCGCCAGCCAGTTTGGAACGGTCTCACCTGCTCTCAGAGGCTGTAGGTTTCTGCAGCCTCTGGGCTGTGCACCTCTGAGTCCAGATGCTTACCACTCCAATTCTTAGGGACCTGCAGACATCTCCTGCTCTCTACCCTATTCTCCAGATGCTCTGGCACTCGAAAACGCCACCAGCACTGCTCTCTACTCTGTCACCATCTTTTTTCTCTATTTTTCAGATTTTTAAAATATTTATTTACTTTTAGAGAGAGGGGAAGAAAGAGAGAAAGAGAAGGGAGAGGAACATCAATGTGTGAGAGAAACATGGATCAGTTGCCTCTCAAAAGACCCAACTTGGAGACCTGGCCCACAACTCAGGCATGTGCCCTTACTGGGAATTGAACCGGTGACCCTTCAGTTGGGAAGCCAGTGCTTAATTCACTGAGCCACACCAGCCAGGGCCAGATCTGTATTTTTTAAAATATACTTTCTAGGTTGTTGTCTACTCCACTCTTTTCTTTGAAATACATCATTATTTCAAAAGTGTTAAATGACAATCTACATAGAGAATTGTGTGGTGTACTACAATATTCCTTAGTTATTGTTCCAGGTTTTAAGTTGATGAAATCCAGAATTACACTCTTCTGTTTTTTCTTGTTCCCTGTGAATTTTTAGCTATCTATTTATTCATCTCTGGATACTAGAATCTGAACAGATGCATTTCCTTCACTAATAGCTCATTTGTTCCCAACTCAATTGTCATCAATCTTGGATTTGACTCAAGTCTTGCCTTCCTCACTAGAGTTTTGGACTTCTCTTTGTCCACCAGGGGTCCTTGACATCAGCATGGGAGTCATCTGGAAACCTTGGGAAACACTGATGCCCTGGTCCCCACCCCCAGGGTTGCTGATGTCTTTGGTCTGGGGTGAGGCATGGTCCAACATTGAGGTCCCCTGCTTTACATCACACTGTCTCCTCAATGTATATAGGTGAAATGAGGCAGTGGGTGTCTAATAGCTTTGGAAACAAATGTGTTATCTTTAATCTAAAGAAAAATACCAACTTCAGAATGCATTCATCTTAAAATTCAAATCAGATAATCAAATGCATGCTTGAGCCCTTAGACAAGATTAAAACAAAATCAAGACCAAAGAAAATGAATAACAGACGTTTGGGAGGTGTTGTGGCCTTAAAGATATTCTTAATCTCTGACTATGAAAAAATATTAGCTGGTATCAGCTAAGAGGCAACTCCCAAGGCCGGCTGATGCCCTTGTCCTGAGGTGCCCGCACAGGCAGAAAGAGGTATGGGGCTTGCAGACCTCCCATGAGTAAGGATCCTCCAGCAGGAAATTCTGATTTCATATCTTTTCCTTTGGGTCAGAAACTGCTAGCTCTGTGTCAGCCTGCATGGTAGTGTTGCTAGGAGGCAGACTGTGAAGGTGTTTAATAAATTCTACTACTATGAAAGTAGGGATGGCTGACATTTGAGATAACATTGCTAGATTTAAGGGAACAAACCTGAAAAATAAAACAAACCAGACCTTGCAAAACCAGATGCATATTTACATCTGAATTTCAGACAATTGATGAAAAAGTTTTTACTGTAAGTGTATCTCATGAAAAATTTGAGATGTACTTATACAAAAAAAAAAATAATTTGTTTTTTTTTTTAATCTAAATTTCAATTTAAGTGGGCATCTTATATTGTATCTGGTAATGCTACTTAGGGGAACACATTTCTTACATCACCTTCTCTGAATAGGTAGAAAAGATGTTATCAGTTATGTTCTCATGAAAAAAAATATTCTAAGGAGCTAAGTTACCTGGCCTGGGCTGTTAGCAAGATGGGAAGCTGGGATGGGAACTTGGTGTCCTTGCTTTACAGTTTTGTGTTTCATTCTCTTCATTACATGGAACTTCATGAGAAATATCCCACAGGAGCTGAGCACATGCATGCTTGTGTGACTTAGCCAATATCCACTGGGATTATGGATTCCCTAAAGGGAATGCAAATAGTTGGAATCAGATTTACCATGCTGCTGAGGGGATAGGTTGGGATAAAGCAGGACAGCACCTGTATTTGGAAGCCCCCCACCACCCTGGGCCTCTGCTGTTGGCCACTTGGGGGCAGCAGAAGGTAACAGATGTCCACCAGGGCCCCTGGGCAAAGAGGAGGCAGGGGATGGGGTCCTGGAGTAGGGCCTGGTCTGCTCATTGTGAGGCTTGGCCTCTACTGGCTCAGTAAGTCCATTTTGTATGCCCAGAGTTAGGCAGAAGCCTCAGCTTATGGGGTGGTGTGAGGGGTGGTTTCTGCTGTGGCCACACTCAGAGCAAAGGATCAATGCCCTCCTGCTGCATCAGATGCACTGAGTGTTAATTTAATGCTCAGAGGAGAAGTGGAGCAGCCTGGTGGGTGGGCATCTGGGGAAATCTGAATGGCCCTTGACTCTGGTTTGTGTGAAGGGCGTGGGTAGTGGATGGGACCACTGTTTGTGAGTTGAGGAGAGGTTCTGAGCTCCAGTTATATTTGGAAGAGGTTAGGAAGGCAAAGAGTTATTTTTACCACTCAACAAAAGAGAAATGCACTTAGTTTCTTCCCTTTTTGTTGGGCTCAAATTCTACACTTGACTATTCTTTTAGGCACAGGGTTGCTCAATAGATACCAAGGCTATGTTTTGTTCCATAGGCCTGAGATGGAATATTGGTTTAGCCAGGGTGAGAAAAGTGCTCTTTGCAATATTCATTCCCTTTACAGCAAATCTGTTAGTGGAACATCAGGTTCCCAGAGCTGGGTGCCTAAATGGCCTTTAGTATTTGTGCCTGTTTATGGGCCTGTGCTACATTTAATGCTGGAAAACCTAGCATAGGGTGGGGGCTGACTGACAGTGAAATAGTCTACCGATCATTTCTTGAATGAAGAGAATAACATGTGTGTCCCGGAGTGAGTGTGTGTGTTGCTAGATAGCAAGAGATTCGAGTAGAATTTTGATTCTCATCCTATCCAACAAGTGTTTTTATAAAACTAAAATCATTCTGCACATACCATTTTGTATTTCATTTTTTTCCATTAGTGATATATATTGAGCATTTTTGTCTGTCAAGGAATGTTCTTCTAAATGTACTTTTCAATGGTTGTATACTATTCTGCTATAATCTTGCAGATTTACCTAACACTCCTATTGTCAGACATTTCATATCTTGAATATCTAGAACAGAAAATTATTAACCCAGCATAGGAAGGCAACAGATCTTTTATTCTGAGGAGATGATCAACCCAGAGTCCCATGGGAAGGTTTAATGGGCACTCTGCACAGGGTGGTCTGTAGATGAAGAGGCCTCCATGCTGAGAGGATTCTGCAGCCAAACTTGTTCCCTCTGGAGCCCTGGGTGTCAGCTTTCTTTTAGTGTCCCTGGTGTTTATCTTAGTGGAACATGTTCACCTGAGTGTGACCTACAAGCTTAAGGTATTAATTCATATTCCCCCATTCAGATTAATATTGGCTGTGAAATTAGTAGGGAAAAAAAGATGGGCTCCTAACCACCCAACTGAGCCCTGCACAGCCTATGCCTGCACAGTGGTGGGAGGATGTTGAAGTCAGAGGAAGAGATAAAGTTACATCCCTGAGGCATTAGCCGCTTGGCTTTGGAGCATATGCCTTTGATAATCAGCATCAGTATCTCTTTCATGTCACTGAACACAAAATGAAGCTGCATCAAAGAGACTATTTCAGAAAGAAATTGTTGAACAGGCTTGACTGGGTTGAGGGAAGCTGTAAGGGGCAGGGTTGGAGTGTGGGTCAGTGCCTGGGGGCAGAGCGGGCCTCCGCGCTGCCTCTGGGCTCTCCCAGTCCTGGGGTCCCAGTGCAAGTGTGGCTCCCCTTCTCCTCTGTGACTGTTAATGCTGTTAGGGAGTAGGAGTTACTTGGTGGCCAAAAATTTGTTAGGCTGCACTTTTGAATGACTGCTGAACTGCAGTTTTACAGCCTATCTGATATTTTTCCTCTCCCTAATCCTGACTTTTTCATAATGTTAATCTACTAGTAGATACTCGCCCTTTTTCAAAGGCACTTGGGCGTCCAACAAAAACATGAGAAAGAACAGCTCTTTGTTCCTTTGTCTTCAGGAATCTGGCTCAGTGAGTGCCCCAGAAACTGAAGGCCTTTACAATGATTCAGTTATCTTGGCTGGAGGTTCAGTTAGTGCATGTATGACACGATTTTACTTTAAGATTACACAGGCAGACCTTGAGTCTCACCCCTTACCATTCTCTTCCTGATCTCTTGGCTATTTGTTCTTCAATGAGCTTTCCTTTTCCTTCTAGTGTTCAAATTTTGACATGATGTAAAGTGAAGAAAATTCTACTATTAATTCCTGTGTGAGAATGAACACATATGATGTGTTTTAAACACTTGAAACCCAGGTAGTACTTTCAGTGATTTCTATTGAAGGGGGTTAAACAGGATAGATGGTCCTAAAATCTCCTGGCCATTGCTTAGAAATGAGAAAAATATGATAAGAAGCATTTGTGGTCACTCAAGGGATGGTTCAAAGCTATTTGGTGTTTTATGAAGGTTGCTTGTCCTAGCTTCTCTTCCTCAAATGCTTTTGGTTGTCCTTGCTTCTCTTCTCTTGCAACTCATTGTTCTCTTTCATTCTTTGACTATTAATTGAATTTCAACACCCATGCAGAAAATGGTCATAGAAAGGATCAAAGCTGCATTTTAAATATGGGATATGAGTAGCTACTGGAGGCAGGAGGGCATGCTGCAAGCCTTTAGGGCGTGAACTGACCCTAATGTTGCCTGTCTTGGTCTGGGTAATGAGATAAATTGCCCAGGTGAGTAATGTACACTTGTCAAGTTAGACATATATCCTTTTTATTTGGATGATAAGCTGATCTGATTTTTTTGAGATATGGTGTTGGAGACAAATACAGGGACAGTGTGAGAACTATGCTTGGGTGGGGATACTCTGAGAATTTTGTCAGTTTTGATCCATATCTTAGAGCCCTGGTAACAAATTGGACACATGCTGAACACAGCCTGGGCTGCAGCTAATGTAAGGTAACCTAGTCAAAATTTTTATAAGCAATCTCCAGGTAGGAGAGCATGAGTAACCAGACAGTGGGCTAATTTTGCTACTTTCTGCAAGACATCAGCTCTTGATTCCTTCTCAGAGTTGGTCCTGGGCACCTAGCTGCTTCCCACCTGGCCTGCAGCTCTTTCTTACAATGATTATTGGACTCCTTGTGAGCATTGGTTCTTGGAGTACCAGCCCTGCTTCACTTCCTTGTGTTCTTGAATCTTGTATGAAAATCATGGGGGAAATGAACAAAGCCAGGCCAGTGGGCTGTTATCAGTGGGTGTTCTCCTCTTCCTTCCATCTCTCCCACTATTCTTTCTCAGATCTTTACCCTCTCACTCTTTGCACATAGGTCTTTCTCAAGGATCATTCCTTGCCCTTATTATTTTTATTTATTTATTTTTAAATTTAATTTTATTGTTGTTGTATTATATCTATCCCATTTTTGCTCCCCTCTGTATCCCTTCCCATCCACCCATTCCCCCCAAAGTCAATCCCACCTGTTGTCCATGTCCATGGTTCCTTTATACTAGGTTCTTGTCTAAACTGCTTCCCTTCCTTGCCTCTTTCTCCCCCCTCCCCCCAACCCCCTTCCCCCTGACAACTGAAAGCCTATTCACTGTATTCATATATTTGGTTCTGTTTTGCTTGTTAGTTTTGTTCATTATTGTCCTGTAATGGGTGAGATCATATAGTATTTGTCCTTCACTGACTGGTTTATTTCACTAAGCATAATACTCTCCAGTTCCATCCATGTTGTTGCAAAGAGTACAAGACCCTTCTTTCTTTTTGCTGTATAGTATTCCATTGTGAAAATGTACCAAAGTTTTTTGATCCAATCATCCACTAATGGGCACTTAGGCTGTTTCCAGCACTTGGCTATTGTAAATAGTGCTGCTACGAACATAGGTGTACATAGGTTCTTATGAATTGGTGTTTCAGGATTCTTTGGGTATAGTCCAAGTAGTGGAATTGCCAGATCAAAAGGCAGTTCCATTTTTAGTTTTCTAAGGAAACCCCATACTGTTTTCCACAGTGGCTGAACCAGCCTGCATTCCCACCAACAATGCACCAGGGTTCCCTTTGTCCCACATTCTCGCCAACACTTGTTGTTTGTTGATTTGTTGATGATTGCCATTCTGACAGGTGTGAGGTGGTATCTTCTTGTGGTTTTAGTTTACATCTCTCTGATGGATAGTGATGTTGAGCATTCTTTCATATGCCTCTGGGCCCTTTGTGTATCTTCCTCAGTGAGTTGTCTGTTCAGGTCCTTTGCCCATTTTTTAATTGGGCTGTCTGTCTCCCTGGTGTTGAGTCGTGTTAGTTCTTTATATATTTTGGAGATCAGACTCTTGTCTGAGGTATCATTGGCAATTATGTTTTCCCATACAGTTGGTTCCCTTTGAATTTTGCTGGTGTTTTCTTTAGCTGAACAGAAACTTTCCAATTTGATATAGTCCCATTTGTTGATTTGCTCTTTGATTTCCTTTGCCCTTGGTGAAGTATCAGTAAACATATTTCGGTGTAGAATATCAAAAAGTTTACTGCCTATATTTTTCTCCCGGACCTTTATAGTGGCACTGCTTATGTTTAAATCCTTTATCCATCTTGAGTTTATTTTGGTGTATGGTGTAAGTTGGTGGTCTAGTTTTATCTTTTTGTTTGTTGCTGACCAGTTCTCCCGACACCATTGTTGAAGAGACTGTCTTGACAACGTTTGATGTTCCTTTCTCCTGTGTCGAATATTAGTTGATCATAGAGTCCTAGGTTAATTTCTGGGCTCTCTATTCTGTTCTATTGATCTGTATGTCTATTCTTAATGCCAGTACCATGCTGTTTTGATGACAGTAGCCTTGTAGTATTGTTTGAAGTCCGGTATTGTGATTCCTCCTACCTTGTTCTTCTTTCTCAAGATTGCTGTGGCTATTTGTGGGTGTTTTTGGCTTCATATACATTTTTTTTTCTTTTAATTTTATTGTTGTTGTATTACATCCATCCCTTTTTTTCTCCCCTCTGTCGCCCTCCCCACCCACCCTTTCCCCCCAAAGTCAATCCCACCTGTTGTCCATGTCCATGGTTCCTTTATACTAGGTTCTTGTCTAAGCTGCTCCCCTTCTTTGCCTCTGCCTCCCCCCTCCCCTCTCCCCCTTTCCTCCTGAACACTGCAGGCCTATTCCTTGTATTCATACACTTGGTTCTGTTTTGCTTGTTGTTAGTTTTGCTCATTATTGTCCCGTAATGGGTGAGAACATATGATACCTGTCCTTCACTGACTGGCTTATTTCACTAAGCATAATATTCTCCAGTTCCATCCATGTTGTTGCAAAGGGTACAAGTTCC